>JAUIMM010000006.1:32302500-32482500 GCA_031769625.1 Taudactylus pleione
AAGCTCTACGACCAGTTCCGATGGTTACCGATGGTCTCGATTAATCCTTATATGGCCGGAGATGACGTGTAATGCGTACGAGAAGGGGGCGTATTTTTTGTCTTACGGCCGCATCCTCCCCTTGGTTGGCCAGCTAACGATCCGATCTTAAGGACGCAACTTGTGAGTGAGTGCATCATTTGCATATCCGGCCCCTTTTCCCTTACGACCGTGCGGCCGCAACGACCGACCGAATGAGGTCCTCAGTGCGCACATCCCCGCCACCGGCATCAAAATACAGAGTGCAACATCATCACGCCCGCTAGGTGCCGCCTGGCATTCTGGGAAGAGCACTGCTAGGTGCGGAGCTGCGCACCTAGCAGCCCTGGCTTGGTTGGTTTGGTCAGGTGAGGTGTCTAAAGAGTCTAGGCTCTGTAGTGCTTTGTCCCTCAGGTAGTAGCTGCCAGTTGGAGAGAATGGAGTCTGTGACTGCCCCTGAGCCTGCCCTGTCACTATGGTCACTGGAGACAGTGGAGAGGGGAGTGAAGAGTCTGTGCCTGCCCTATCACCAGTGGCGTAACTAGGACAGGCTGAGGAAGCAAACACAGGGTCTGTGAAATGCGTTGCTGCTATTGGTGCCTTCTTTACATTTTTACATTACGGTTTGGCACTATTTATGGTTATTTTATCATTCATAATTATATTATATTTTATATTTTATTGATTTACTTTTTTTGTATGGCCATATATGAAATTATTTTAATGGAAGTTAAATAAAATTATTTTTAAGAGATATATATTTTTTCATTACCGACGGACATCGGGATTTAAAATAAATGTCTAAGGCGCTTATGAAATTGGAATAAGGTGAGCAGGATATTATTTACTATTATTGTGACTTAATGACAACCGATTTGCACTATGGAGGCATGTTTTATTTTCTTCACATAACGACTACTGCCAGGATTTGAGACCCATCCAGATCGATTCATCGTTGCTATTGCAACCACCGTAGGACCATGGTGTTGATTTGTGTCCATTGTACTGACCTCACCTATAAAGGGTGAGTATATGTCTATATACTTTCATTTTTGGTTTTTATCACAGATTTACACTATATTTTTTTCCATTCTCTTTTTTTTTTTCCCCAAAATAACACTGATCCTTGGGAGCGCCGGAATACTTCTATACAAGTAACTAGGACAGGGCCACCGGGGCTCATGCCCCTTGCGCCGTGGGACCGGTCCATCCTAGTTAGCCAGTGTAGTGTCAAACACAGTGAGTGCGGTCAGCACTACACATTTACTCACCCAATAGCGCCAGGCAAAGGGTGGGAGGCGGGCTCAGGCTAGCCAGTGCATTTACACACACGTGTGTGTTTCAGCAGCCAGTGAGAGTTAGACAGACTCTCATTGGCTGCTGCTGTGCCCACTGCAAGAGCAGGGCTGGAGCTCACTCATTAGCTCCGCCTTCTGGCTCCTGCAGTGGCTTATGGGAGAGACGTCATGACATCTCTCACATTATGCAGAGCGCGCCAACCTGGGAAGACTGAGGTGCGGATGGCGGTGGGAGCAGGAGCCGGAGCAGGGATTCAGGTAAGTGGGGTTTTTTTTACTTGTGTATCTGCACTACTGGGGGCACTGCATTGGGGGGGACCTCTACTGGGGGGGACTACTACTGGGGACACTGTATCGGGGGGGACATCTACTGGCGACTACTACTGGGGGCACTGCATCGGAGGCAGCGGACCTCAACTGTGGGAACTACTACTGGGGGCACTGCAATGCATTGGGGACCACTACTGGGGGCACTGCATAGGGGGGGACTACTACTGGGGGCACTATCTAAAGGGCACTGCATAGTGGGTATTACTACTGGGGGCACTGCATGGTGGGACCACTACTGGGGGCACTGAATAGGGAGGACCACTACAGGGGCACTGTATAAGGGGCACTGAATAGGGGGAACCACTACTGGGGGCCTGCATAAGGGGGACTACTACTGGGGGCAATGTATAAGGGGCACTACTGGGACCACTGCATAGGGGTACCACTGCACGGGGCACTGCATAAGGGGGATCACTACTCGGGGCCTGCATAAGGGGGATCACTACTGGGGGCCTGCATAAGGGGGACCACTACTGGGGGCACTGTATGGAGCACTAATGGGGGCCTGCATAAGGGGGACCACTACTGGGGGCCTGTAGAAGGGAGACCACTACTGGGGGCACTGTATAAGGGGAACTAATGGGGGCTGTATAAGGGGACCACTACTGGGGACATTTCATACTGGGGGTACTGTAGAAGGGGCACTAATGGAGGCACTGCACAGGGGGGACGGTATAAGGGGCACTGCATTAAGGTGCACATGAAATGGAAAGGAATGTTCAGAGTGGGGAGAAAGGGGTGTGTGTCACATTGACATGCCCCTGTCACAACCCTGGCTAGTTTTTACCTTTGCTTTGAGACTTACCTCTGCCAGCTGCTCCATGGATCTGTGTTTGTAATTCACCTGGAAGATCTGCTCTGAATCATGCTGGTTGTAACATTTCTGTGTGTGCAGACTGCTCTCCTTCCCACAGTGATTAGCCACCTGGACTCTCCTCTGTCTGTGAACACTTATAGCCCTGATTGGAATCACAGGTGTAGTTCTGACTCAGGGCCTGATTCAGACCCGCTCGCGAGCGCTGAGCTCTCGCAAGCAGGTCGATGGTGGCTCAGTGCGTATGTGCATGACAGAGCAAACCGTCGCTCCGGGTCTCATACCAAAGGGGGCATGCTGTCGATGTTGAGTGACAGCACGCCCCCTTTGGTTGGTGGGCTAGGTGTGTGGCTGCCCAATGGAGCCATTCCCATGGGAACGCCTACCATCTGGAGCCGGTCCCAATGACATCACAAGTGATGTCAGTGGGAGTGCTTTCTGCTCTGTTTGAGCCGAAAGCACTACAGGTCTTGCGGCAACGAGACCCTACCACAAGGGTCTCGTCGCAAGCCTGATGGTCGTGATGGTCTTGACCATCACGACCATCTTCCTGGCCTGTGATCACCCACAGCTATACGAGCGGCCAGGAGGCCGCTCTAAAAATCAAGAAGGACGGCCCTGATTCAGAGTGAGCGCTCTGTCAGAGTGTCCGGCTCTGAATCAGGGCCTCAGTGCTGCAGAGATGAATACTCCCTCTGCATGTTGTGCCTTCCACCACTCAGAATGCTACTACCAGACCACCAGTCCATATCCACCAATTGCAGCTAGACCCAGGGCATATATATCCTCTCCTGATAGCATTCTGAGCCTGAACATCTCGTTACATTCCATGGTGTACAGCTTATGCTATAGCTGTGCCTCTGAGAACAAGTGTATCCCAAGATCCTGCTGGTTCCTAGACCAGTTCTATCTGAAAACCTGCTGTGTCCAGCAATCCTGCTACCACCATCTCCATTCGGCTTCCCAAGCTGCAATCAGTAGCTTCCACGCTACCATCTATCAACTACGGCTCCCAAGCCACAACAAGTAGCTTCCACGCTACCATCTATCATCTACAGCTCTCTGGACGCGGCCAGTGGTTTCCACGCTACCATCTATCATCTACGGCTCCCAAGCCGCAACCAGTAGCTTCGACGCTACCATCTATCATCTACAGCTCCCAAGCCACCACCAGTAGCTTCCACGCTACCATCTATCAACTACGGCTCCCAAGCCGCAACAAGTAGCTTCCATGCTACCATCTATCATCTACAGCTCCCAAGCCTCAACCAGTAGCTTCCACGCTACCATCTATCAACTACGGCTCCCAAGCTGCAACAAGTAGCTTCCACACTACTATCTAGCATCTACGGCTCCCAAGCCACAACCAGTAGCTTCCATGCTACCATCTATCAACTACGGCTCCCAAGCCGCGACAAGTAGCTTCCTCGTTACCACCAACCATTTACGGCTCCCTAGCAACACCAAGTAGCTCCCGTGCTACTATTGCTCACCTCAAGGCTACCCGCTCCAAATAGCTTCCGAGCTACCATCAGTCTCCTTATGGCTACCCAGCCACACCTAGAAGCTCCCGTGCTACCACCGTTCACCTCACAGCTCACTAGCCGCACCAAGGATCTCCCGAGCTACCACCGCTCACCTTACAACTCCCTAGTCACTCCACGTAGCTCCCGTGCTACCATCAGTCTCTACACGGCTTCCCAGCCGCACCAAGTAGCTTCTGTGCTACCATCCGTCTGCAAGCCCATCTACTGGTACCCCATCCAGCTCAGTAAGCTTTCCTGCCGGTCCCAGTCTGGTTCCTCCAAGTTCCTTCTGGTCCCACTCCAACATTTCAAGTTTCCAGTTCCAGTCATTCATCACCAAAGGCAGTTCTCACTGCTATCCAACTCTTATGTTAAAAGAGCTATTCACATTACCCATGGTTCCAGTCAAATTAGTCTCCACTGAATCTGGTTCATCACCAGACTCAGGTAAATCACAAACATCAATTGTGACAGTATGTTGAGGCCTAACGATGGTGGCAGATGAAGCACCTAATCCTGGATCAAGTGCTTTCCGTAACCTGATCACTCGCTTGGATTCACAGGAGGCGGTACAGCATCAAGTACTACAGCTTCTGCAAATTCTGACTAACCGGCTAGATGATACCCAAATCTTACCTGAACCCCTAACTATCTTCCATCAACTGCTGGAACAGCTACAGGCTCTACTCAGCAAAATTTGTCAGGTCATTCCTGAATTTCTTAGAGCTACCTCTGTCTCAACTAGAACCTCTGTCTTGGAATCTCTAAGAACCAAAGATTCTTCCATGCCAAGTAAATTGAGACATCGAAGTTACCCACGCGCCAAGCTCTCTGTGGCTGAACGCCAGCGGCGTAAAGATTTACAACTCTGTCTCTATTGTGGAGCTTCTGACCACTTTATCAAAGACTGTTCCCTTTGCAATTCCAGCAGTAATACCATGTGTCAATGTTCCGGTCCCAGCCCAGATTCTGCAAGTTCCGGGCCCAGCCCGGATTCTGCCTGTCCCAGTCCCATCTCGGATTCTGCCTGTCCCGGTCCCAGCCCGGATTCTGCCTGTTCCGGTCCCATCCCGGATTCTGCCTGTTCTGGTCCCAGCCCGGATTCTGCCTGTTCCGGTCCCATCCCAGATTCTGACTGTTCCGGTCCCCTCCCAGATTCTGCATGTTCCAGTCCCGTCCCGGATTCTGCCTGTTCCGGTGCCATCCCGGATCCTGCCTGTTCCGGTCTCAGCCCGGATTCTGTTTGTCCCAGTAGGGGACTCCAGTTGGCATCCCCAGGAGGGGTCTCCAGAGTCTCAACCCCAGGAGGGCCCTCAAGTCTCATAACCCAAAAAGGGGTTTTGAGTCACTCACCCCAGGAGGAAGTCTCTGTCCTCGCATTCCAAAAGGGGGGTTCATGTTCCATACCCCAAAAGGAAAAATCGAGTCAGCTTCCCCAGAAGGGGATTTTGGGTCCCATACTCCAACAGGGAGTGTCAAGTTCTGTAGCCCAGGAGGGGACCTTAAGCCTCTCACCCCAGGAGAGGGTTACAAGAATTATGCCCCAGGAAGGGGCCTATAGTCTCTTACCTCAGGATGTGGTTTCTAGTGCTATTCCCCAGGAGGGGAATTCAAGTGCCTCACTCCAGAAGGGGGTGTCAAGTCTCACACCCCAGCAAGGGCTCTCAAGTCTCATGCCCCAGTAGGGGGTTCCAAGTCTCGTACCCCATGGAGCGGGTTCCAGGTTCCAGTTCCCAGGGAGAAGTGTCATGTACTACTAATCCTGATCATGGCTCCTGTTCAGCATCTCCTGAAAATATCATTCCAGAAGATGACAGTTTCTGTAGTCTGTTCTCAGCCTCATTTGTTGAAGCTGCTGTCTCTGGCTCCTCAGGACTCCTTCCAATTCCTTTAGTTGGTCCAAGTACTGAACAGCTGTCAACTTCAGTTGTTTTGACTCCTCATCAATCAGAGCATCCTCAAGTCTCTTCCAGCCCTGCACTTGAATGTGCTCCAAAATCCTCGAACACACAATCTTCATCGGATACTCCAGGATGCATATATTTTGATGGGGACTTATCGCAATACTTTGCATTATTGGAGCAATATGCTGCAATCATGGAAGCAGATCCAGCTTGTGGTATCACTCCTACCAACTTTACTAAGTTCCTTCGCCTTTCCTTTAGTGGCAAAGCGATGGACTGGGCCAGTCCTATCATCAAGTCCAATGATCCAATGCTTCTAAATATAAAGACTTTCATTGAAGCTGTTATCAAAGAGTTTAGTCCTAACCCTGTCCAAACAGTCTGTTTGTGCTACCAAGAATTTGTCCTCCACTCCCCTGAAGTCCGAACAAGGTCAACTTTTTAAGGGCCAGCGTGCTGAATCCCAAGCATCCAAGGAAAGTAGTACTACAGAATCAGCATCCCTGAATATGAGATGTGCGCACACCTCCTTGTTACCTTCATATAACTGTACCTCCCAAAATATAGATTCTGACAAAGTTTCTAGTAAGAGGTTGTCACCCTCTGATGTTATGCGCCTATATACGGTTTGTATGGTACAGAATGAAATACTCCTCCGAGAGAAGAAGTCTCGAAGGACCCTTAGGAACCAACCTTCTAACACCATTAGAACTGGTCAAGTTTCACTTAGATCCTCCCAGGTGTCCTATCTGTCTTCAAGCCATACTAATTTGTGCATTTCACCTTTAGACACTGACTCGGAATCGGAGTTTGATCATGCACATGGTAGTACTCCATTCTCTGAAGACCATCTGTCATTTGACCCTGTTCTTCCCAGTCACGTATTTCCTCAGTAGTTGCCCGAGAGAGCTACGGCTTTCCGGGGGAGACGATCATCTTCCCACCAAAGATACCAGCAAAATAATGCCGGTTTTTGCATCTTCTCATACCAGATCTTTGTGTACTACATCTGCAGAAGAGTGTCCTCATTTTGGGATTACTAAAGACTTCCTAGGTGATGAAGGTTCCACCTGTAGTGAGGAAGAATGGTCTATGTACTCTGAGGATGAAGATGTCTGAAGAAATGTTTCAGAGTGTCGATGTTTCTATTTTTGAAAGAGAGTTTTTCTGGTGAATAATTCTTCGTGTTCTCCTATGTATTTATTTGGGTGTTCAGAGTCCACCCATGAAGAGGGAGGTACTGTCACAACCCTGGCTAGTTTTTACCATTGCTTTGAGACTTACCTCTGCCAGCTACTCCATGGATCTGTGTTTGTAATTCACCTGGGAGATCTGCTCTGAACCATGCTGGTTGTAACATTTCTGTGTGTGCAGACTGCTCACCTTCCCACAGTGATTAGCCACCTGGATTCTCCTCTGTCTGTGAACACTGCTAGCCATGATTGGAATCACAAGTGTAGTTCTGACTCAGTGCTGCAGAGATGAATACTCCCTCTGCATGTTGTGCCTTCCACCACTCAGAATGCTACTACCAGACCACCAGTCCATATCCACAAATTGCAGCCAGACCCAGGGTATATATATCCTCTCCTGATAGCATTCTGGGCCTGAACATCTCATTACGTTCTGTGGTGTTCAGCTTATGCTATAGCTGTGCCTCTGAGTACAAGTGTATCCCAGGCTCCAGCTGGTTCCTAGACCAGTTCTATCTGAAAACCTGCTGTGTCCAGCAATCCTGCTACCGCCATCTCCATTCGGCTTCCCAAGCTGCAATCAGTAGCTTCCATGCTACCATCTATCAACTATGGCTCCCAAGCCGCAACAAGTAGCTTCCATGCTACCATCTATCAACTATGGCTCCCAAGCCACAACAAGTAGCTTCCATGCTTCCATCTATCATCTAAGGCTCTCAGGCCGCGGCCAGTGGCTTCCACACAACCATCTATCATCTACGACTCCCAAGCCGCAACCAGTATCTTCCACACTATCATCTATCATCTACGGCTCCCAAGATGCCACCAGTAGCTTCCACGCTATCATATATCAACTACGGCTCCCAAGTCACAACAAGTAGCTTCCACGCTACCATCTATGGCTCCCAAGCCGCAACCAGTAGCTTCCATGCTACCATCTATCAACTACGACTCCCAAGCTGCAACAAGTAGCTTCCATGCTACCATCTATCATCTACAGCTCCCAAGCCGCGACAAGTAGCTTCCTTGCTACCACCAACCATCTACGGCTCCCTAGCCACACCAAGTAGCTCCCGTGCTGCTATTGCTCACCTCACAGCTCCCTAGCCGCTCCAAGTAGCTTCTCAGCTACCATCAGTCTCCTTATGGCTACCTAGCTGCACCTAGTAGCTCCGGTGCTACCACCGTTCACCTCACGGCTCACTAGCCACACCAAGTAGCTCCCGAGCTATCACCGCTCACCTTACGACTCCCTAGCCACTCCACGTAACTCCCGTGCTACCATCAGTCTCTATACGGCTTCCCAGCTGCACCAAGTAGCTCCCCTGCTACCACTATTCACCTCACGGCTCACTATCCACACCAAGTAGCTCCCTAGCTAACACTGCTCACCTTATGACTCCCTAGCCACTCCATGTAGCTCCCGTGCTACCATCAGTCTCTATACAGCTTCCCAGAAGCACCAAGTAGCTTCCTTGCTACCATCCGTCTGCAAGCTCATCTACTGGTACCCCGTCCAGCTACTGCCAGTCCCAGTCTGGTTCCTCCAAGTTCCTTCTGGTCCCACTCCAATGTTCAAGTTTCCAGTTCCAGTCATTCATCACCAAAGGCAATTCTCACTGCTATCCAACTGTTATTTTAAAAGAGCTATTCACGTTACCGGTGGTTCCAGTCAAGTCAGTCTCCGCTGAATCCGGTTCATCACCAGACTCAGGTAAATCACAAACACCAATTGTGACAGTCCCATTTTTAAGTGGCCATGCCCCTTGTGACCATGCCCATTTTTGGCACACACACATGGGGGGGCTCCATTTCTCAATTTGCCCTGGGCTCCAAATACCCTAGTTACGCCACTGCCTGTCACTATGGTCTCTGGAGACAGTGGAGAGTGTGTGCCTGCCCCTGAGCCTGCCCTGTTACTATGGTCTATGGGAACAGTGGAGAGTGTGTGCCTGCCCCTTTGCCTGCCCTGTCACTATGGTCTCTGGAGAGTCTGTGCCTGCCCCTGAGCCTGCACTGTCACTATTGTCTCTGGAGAGTCTGTGCCTGCCCCTGAGCCTGCACTGTCACTATGGTCACTGGAGACTAAAGTTAGTACGAATAATTAATATTATATAGAAACACTACACTTGGACTGTACTACTGGAAATGATTCATGAATTTTGCTTTGGTATAGCTGCAAAGCAGAATTCATGGTAATTTCAATACCATCCTCTTTTAGTTCAGTAAAAATATATATGATTTTTTTTGCTATATTTCAGAAATAAAATCAGCATTAGAGATTTGCCATGCAGTGATGAACTTGGAGAGATAATTCACAGCTAAAATGTTGTAATGAGTATTTTTTTTAATGAACTACTTTAATTGTATTGCAAAAGTAGACTGTGGCCTAATGTTATAAGGGGCATTACTGTGTACGGAATAATGTGTAAGGGGTGTTACTGTGAGGCATAATGTGTTATAAGGAGCATTACTGTGTATGGCATAATGTATATGGGGCATTACTGTGTGTGGCATAATGTATAAGGGGCACTACTACTGCATGGCATAATGTGGCATGATGTATAAGGGCTCTACTACTGCATGGCATAATGTATAAGGGGCACTACTGCATGGCATAATGTATAAGGGGCATTACTGTGCATGGCATAATGTATAAGGGGCACTACTACTGTGTGGCATAATGTTTATAAGGAGTTCTACTGTATGGCATAACGTTAATGGGCTCTGTGTGGCATAACATGAATGGGCTCTGTGTGGCATAACTTGATTGGGCACTGTGTGGCATACAATTAATGGGCTCTACTGTGTGATGTAACGTGAATAAGGGACACTGCTGTGCAGTGTAATGTGCCTAAGAGGCACTACTGTGTGGCATAATTTGAACTGTGGGTACTATTAAGTGGTCACATCCCATCCCAGCGAGACCACATCTGATTTTTTTGTGTGCACTCTACCTGCTTCAGTTGTGGATGGCAACACAAATGAGATTTTCTCAAAATGTGTAGTTATGGATCTGCTTTGGTGTGCACAGATGTGTTGTCTTCTTTGTTCAGCACCCCTTTCCTAAAAAATTCTTACAATGAACACTATCTAATCATCTACAACTGCTAAGCTAGGGCTTGGTCAATTGGGAAAATGCCTTCCCTTTTTTGTGTGTGTGACATACACTAATGAAGTGCAAAGCTTTACCTAACAGAACCTACCAGTTGTCTAACTATGGCACATGTATGAATCCCCTGCAGGGCGAGCTCTGTTGTGTGTATACAAGTGTTCTGTTGTGCACTTGTATGTTGCTCTAATATCAATTATATTTGTAAGAGCATAGACTAAGAGGTGGGAGGAGTCAGGAATAGTAAGGAGCGGTCTATGCCAGGAGCCAGATGCTGACCTGAGGTGGGCCTGTGTGCTTTAAATGCCAGGGCCTATTTTTAGTCCCAGTCCGGCCCTGCCTATGGTCAAGCATGGATATCCTTAAAACCTGGACTGTTAGGGTGCCTTGAAAACTGTGTTTAGGAACCTCTGGCCTAAACCCAGAACTTAAATGCTATGTCGCCATTTTGACTGTCGACATAATGAACATGTTTACAATTATGTATGTCGACACGTTACATGGGAATATAACCACCATGTCAACATTGACTGTCGAGATTCAGAATTTGTCGACATTTTTATGTCGACAGTCTGACTGATAACATTCTGAATTTCTACATTCTGACTGGATACACATCAGCTGTGCTCTATTGCATTCCAAAATATGACAGGAAAGCCAGTAATCAGTGCTGGCAGTGATTCTTTATCAGTTGAGCTATTATTTATAGTGAAAAAAGAAAATAACTTGTTAGGTAAGCGTAATAAATTTTTTCAATCTCAAAGTCTGAGGTAAAAGTAACTGCCAAAAGACACCTCTCTCCTCGTTCTGTTCAAGAGATGGAAATAAAGTGGTCTCCTCCTCTTGGGAATGATTCCTTATCAGTTGATATAATTAAAAAAATAAAACTTTCTGTCCAGCAAATAGAATTAATTTCTACTGCCTCAGAACCTGAGGTAAAAATCACTTCCAATGACACCTCTCCCTCCAAAAATTATTTGTGCAAAATATGAGGAAACATGAGGCAAAACAAGTAAATGATTAGAAAATGTCACACAGGGATGACTGTTCAGGCAAAGTATTCTTCCCTGGAATTGCCTAAAACAGGAAAAGTACCAGTGTCCACACTATGCGCAATTCTCCTGCCCATAGCTGACACAGTAGCTCTGCCAGATGCAGACACCATTAGGAAACCCATTTAAGACCTAAGGGGGTGCCAACATAATGCTCCACTAGTTAATTCTCCTGAGTATTTTTGTCTACTAGATCCCTATTATGCATATTTGATAGAGGCAAATACAACAACATACAGGTGACCAGAATGGCACTAACAGTTCAACTATATACATCACAATGGGCACTAAGCGAGAGATTTCATGTATACAAATTTTCCCAGGTGGCCTTTTGAGCAACCCTAGTTAAAACACCAATTTTTTTTAAGGAGTGATACAGGGCTCACAGACATATTATATGCCCTAGAAGTTGACTGTCTTTATAATCACTTATGGGGATAAGGCTCAGACCAACCCTACAGAAACACTTGTTAAGAAAAATTCAGTTTAAAATAGCTGATAATGTTCTGAATAGAGCATAAAAAGAATGCAAATCAATCTGATCAGTAGAGTCTCTACTAGCCTCCAAATAAGCCTTATTCAAGGTCATTAGTAGTGCCACTGTCATTTTTAGAGAAGGGCTCACTGGCTGGCCAGAGCTAGACTAAAGGGTTTAGCCCTGAGGCCACCTGACATGCCCAATCAGGAAGATGCAGACTTTTGTAGGCCCAGATTTCATAGGTGAGGTCAAGGCTTTTCAAAACATGCAGGTCATTCTCAGACAGATGGCTTCTAAAAATAATTTTAAACACACTGTCTTCCCTTGATTTACTTCCCACTAAAAAAATATCCTTGTTCAAGTAGTTGCAGCCACTCGCTAGACCAGTTCTTGTCTCTTGGCAGCAGGGTAAGCCAGAATTGTTGGGCCCAGCCTCCAATGGATGGATGAGTCATTAATTTACCATTAAAAAGGAAGATGGGTCATTTAGACCAGTGCTATACATCAATGAATACATACAAAATACAAGGTTCAGGATTAAAAGGCTGATGAATATTTCCTTTTTTGGCTAGAAATTGGTTTTGCCTCAAAATAGACCTCTTGGAGGCTATCCATTCTGTCTCAGTCCACCCCAACCACAGGCATCTTTTGCTTTTTTTAGTGGAGAAACTGCCTATTTTTAGTAGACTGTATTGGTGTTTGGATTCTCATTAGCACCTAACACCTTTACATGTTTAATGAAAGCAATGATGTCTGTCCTTCATCAGGAAATAGTCCACTATATAATCTAATTGGTTGATATGCTGCTGACACATTTAGGCCAGGATATATTACTAATCAGTCATCAAGATCTAATTTTATCTACCTTGACCATTCGGCTTATCTATAAATCCCAGAACATAACCGTTTTGGGATACACAGTAGAGACTCCTTTTTCTTTGGTGGTTCTTTCAGAGAAGTGGTAAGATGTTCAGAATTACCTTTCTCTGATAGTCCAACATCAGGGACTTAGAAAAATGTACTGTAAAAATGAAGGCCTTACACCTGTGGTTCTACTATGTTTCTCTGCACTGTAGACAATAACAGAACCTATTAAAACATTTACTCCACATGGTCAGCCAAAATTACACTGAGTCTTCTAGTCCACCAAGAGATCATCAGTTGGACCTCTTTACCTCACTCTCCCAGAAATCTTCTAGTCTGTCTTCCACTTATAGTGACTTTGTCAGATGCATCTCTGAGAGGTTGGGTAGGATTTACTTAGAATCAGACAGTGAGAGTCAAATAGTCCACACAGAAGCAAATGGCACATATAAAGCTTGAGATATAGGCAGCTGGGTTAGCCCTCATAGCTTTAGTTCCCCTTAATATGATGGAAAGCACTCAATTTCTATCTCTGTGCACACAAGCCCTAGAGATATGGGAATGAGAGAATTCAGACACTATTCATCTAACAACAATGAAATGGCTGACTCTTTCTCTCGCCAACATCTAACTTTGGGCAATGTGGCCTTGAAGATATTAATATTTCAAATATTTGTTAAAATCTTACTGGGTTCCTGGAACTGATCTTTTTGCAACCCCTTTCTAGTACTCAGATCCCTGTCTTTATGTCCATAGTGTGAAAACAGGGAGCTTGCATTCAAGGGACTCCGGATCTCTGGGAAAAGTTACCATAGTGCATATCGACAGCATAATTTTTTAGCTATTAACAGACTTGAGATTATCTTTTTCTACAGTAATCTCATCAATGCCTCATTGAGTCCATATACAATATGCCTTGATTAGAGAATTCAATGCATTTGTGTACTACTTCTAATACAGCCAGATCAGCTCCTTTATTTCATCTGGCATTGGATTTTATATCTGTTCACTCTAGGATTTTTTTGGGCAGGGTGCAGATTACTCATTTTATTTTTAAAAGGCAAAATTTAGCATGGTCTCTAAAACTGAATTAAACAGTATTTTAATGTGTAAATTGACCACTGCTTATAATTTAAGCTTTGTTTTGTATTTAATTTAGTTCTTACCTAAGGCACATCTTAAGGGGACCATACATCTGCAACTAATTGCTGCATTTCCACCATTCTGCCAATGACATGGTCACAGGATCTGGTATATTCAACATGTTGAAAAATCTAGATTCTTCAATCCTGACCTGAAAATGATCGGAATCGGTGAGTCCGGGATTTTTTACATTTGAATTTTCCAGATTCGCAGATGGATCACCGATCATTGAGGTCCTCCAAACCGCAGATCAGATTGGCAGAACAGGGAATCGAGGTCATAGATGTATGGGCCCCTTTATTTTTTAAAAAGAATACTTATATTTAATAAAACACCATTTTTAATATTAATAAACACAATTATTTACTGTTCTTCAGGTTTAATAGAGCTGCCCATAGGACCCTCTCTGAGCATGCACCTGGTGTGCATGCCACTAGATGTCTTTTTAAATATGTAGTGGTGAAGGATCTACCTGCTTTACGATTTTGCCACCTGTATTTGGAGGGGTTCAGGTAGATGTCAGCCCATCCAGCTGCTATTCACTATTATGGTTTCTGGCGCTGGAGGAAGAGCATTGTCACTGTTGGAAGCAGAATCTGGGGAGCAGATGGATTCTATGTCCTGGCACTTGCTGAGGGAGCTATGTCCTGGTACTTGCTGGGGAGCTAGCTGTTGCCTTGAGACCCTCACACATGGAAGCTGGTCTGCAAGGTAAGTGCAGGTCATCTGGCACCAGATGTGCATCAATGGTTGCCACTGTGAGAAGCTGAGGTCCCATCTAGCAGTGGGAGAGTTTATCGCTCACTGTCACTGCAGGATAACTATGGAGGGGGAATATAACTTATGCCTTGTTAGCCAATATGTTGCTGGTGTGGCAGAGTCATGGTTGGCCACACAGAGATAAGGAATATAGCAGGATGATATGCATAGGATACACATGAATATTTCCTACAGTGGCAGTGACTGTGGCATCCTTGGCACTCTTAAAAAGTGCGCATGTTTAAGTTTATAAAATGGGCAGAGTGCGGCACACTGCTAAAATGGCCTAGCATAAACATTATTACCCTCAGCCACCATATATTCTTATAGTTCAGTTCTTGACTTGTTGGTACCAAGGCTAACTGAAACTGAACCTTGATAGGTCTGTTGGTTTCTCTGCAAGAGTTGCTTCAGGTAATGAATGCCTGAAGAGACATGCCAAATAATCATAAGAAGTCGCTTGCTCGTTCTTTCTCTCCCCCCTCCCCATTAGCTGTTGCTAAGTGGCTATCCTATTCCCTAGAACAAAGAATGTCTGCAGGTCATAGATTCCTGCAAACTACTACTTTTTCAGTAACTGATACAATGTGCACCATT
Organism: Taudactylus pleione; assembly: GCA_031769625.1. Taxonomy (NCBI): domain Eukaryota; kingdom Metazoa; phylum Chordata; class Amphibia; order Anura; family Myobatrachidae; genus Taudactylus; species Taudactylus pleione. The sequence goes on from JAUIMM010000006.1 coordinate 32,317,589, forward strand.
GCTTGTATGTGTGTAGTCACATGGAATTGTTGGAGTATCCCAAAAAGCATGAAGTTGCATGATAAGGGGGAACAATCACTACATCAACATACTGTTGTCTGTCTGATTCATTAAACACTTGTGTGGATGATGTGAATTCAATGTTCATAAGAAAGGGCATTCAATGCCTCAGTGTTTATAAAGTAGTAAAATGAAATTTGTAACATGATATTTACCTAAAATGTAATATTATTTTAAAAAGTTTATACAGTTTCTTCTCTATTTACAGTTCTAATTGTGAGATCACTTCTAGACTGACAGCTCACAGATGCAGTTGGTGCAAAAGATGACAGCTTCCTCATCGTTTATCTAGTCCCTGATTACGGTAAATGGGCAAACATATTTGTAATGTCTATAGCAAAGGGCTTGCTAGCAAGCACTGTGTGCCCACAGCAAAGATTTACTTTACATTCAAATAGAAGAACATTAACTGGGAGCATTAGCCCATAAATACAGATACAACATATTTGAGTGTAGCTTTGAAACTCTTGGTTATATACTGACTATTTATACAAAGCACCTCACACCCTAAGCATGTACTTCCATTTTAACAGCATTTATTTTGTTTGGCTTCACTTTAAGTATGTCAGAAATTTGGATAATGTCCACAGCAAATAAAATGAGCTATGTCCATATTTTGGGAGATCTTCGCACACTGATGCTTTGACACTGACCGTCAGCCTCCTCTTTGCAAATGTTTTCCTGGCATTTCTTCTAGGAAGCACCAGACAGGAAATGCTGTTTGCAGCTCTTCTTATCTGCCAATTGGATTACCAATGAGCAGAAAACTCTTCTGAATGTAGCCTCACAAGTTGATTTCCTTAATACCTACTTATCAACCACAGAGCTTTAATATATATTATTTCATGCAGACACATCATCATATGAAAGGGGCAAAGCTGAGCACAGGTTTGAGACCCCATACACTGCAATTGGTAATTTATTAAAAGAAATATATATAAAGCAGTACCTGATGTAACCACCACCTAATCTTCAAACTAGGACCAGTAGAGGAACTAAGGATTTTAGAATACAGATCACACATGTCCAGGTACAAAACACTTGAATTCCATTTGATTAGTGTCAGAACTGCACAGGTAATGAAGTCAAAATGTCATCTAAATGTACATAGAAAGTGATGTCAGTAAAAAATCTGAAATCATATTAATGCTGCTAATCTACACCCAGACAGTGACGTGCTTATAATGAGACAAATTGGAGCATCAAGTTTTAGGGGTGAAGAAAATGAAATGTAACTGAAATGCCAATTTTATTGCTATATAACTGCAATAGCAGATTCTTTTTGGTAAAATGACTAATGATCAAAGTGCAATATTTGCAAATTACTGAGTACTTTTCACTAATACAAATGTGAATGTCATATTAATTAAGTCAAACATCGGCAACCTGTTGCTACTTACTCCCCAACTGTTGAGTAGAAAATAGCCCAGGCTGTGGTAGTTCCACAATATCTAAAAGCCACAGCTTGTCTGCATCTTATATGGGGACAAAGCAAGGAGGTTTTTCATAATATCAGGCAGTTTCTGCTTAATTTTATGTATCACCACTATGTAATAACAGCCTAAGGCCGGAGATTTCACAGAAGTCTCCTGCAAAAGGCTAACTACTGCTGCAGACCACAGTCCCCATTATTATTAATATGGACTGCAGTCTGACTCTTATGTACCAATCTTTGAAAAGCTTTGCTTTGGTCCCCTTGGTTTATGCCATTCTCAGATGGTAAAAACCACTTTATGCCCATGGAGTCATATTCATCTAAGAAGGATTTCACGATCTCTTTCCTGCAGCCTTTGGAAACTGACAATGTGCCCATGCGCAGTACAAGTTTCCCAGGAGGAATCTTTAAAAATGTGAAAGACTCCTCCGATACCCCCAGGATGTAACCAGCAGGGACAGCTAATGATACCGCTGTCCCTGCAACTTACATTTAGTAAATAGCAGAGATAATCATGTAACAAATTATTCCAGCTGTGAGGTGAATTGAGAATAATCGTAGCACTTCCACGATTCTAAGTACATAGGCTCCACAGAGTATGAAATAAATACTATTCCACTTAATGCCATAAAGCTGAACATGGCTTGATGCACTTTTTCTCATGGGATTACCACAGTAATGGATTTGAAATACTTACAATCCTTTATCCTTTTTCCATCTTGGACAAAGGGGTCTGTAAGTATCACAGTTATGTAGGAAAGGGTTAACGGAGAAAATAACACATTTTCTCCGTTACTGCCTGACTCCTACAACTTCGCATTGTAGAAAGCAAGTCATTGCTCTCTACAGAGCTAAAAAATTTCTGCTATGCGGCAAGCAGAAAAAGTTACCCTACAGTATGTAACATCATCTGGAAGTGGCGTTATAATAGGAAAATCCTTATCTCCGCTGAAAGTTGCAGGGACAGATGGACATCCCATCAGTCCCCCCTTGTGCTTCCTTGTATCACAGGTGTAAATGCTTAATTCACTTGTCAGCTGGCACTGGCTCATTCACTACTGATGGAAGTTGTCAAATGCGTTTAAGTACTCACGGCAAGCTGGAACTTACAACCAGGGGGATAAAGGATGGCAAATGCTTATAATTAATATTAAGGAAGTTACCTCATGTGCCCCAGCTTGGAATGTATGGTACTTCCTGTACACTGGATCTTACTCTCATTTATCAAGCTGAATATAAAAGGCAGATACTCCAGAGTGGTATTAGTTGCCTTAGTGTAAGCGTAGAGAGTCAAGGACGAATGCCCTTAGGCAGCACTCACCCCTTTCACCAGGTCTGAGTCCAGGGGCTTCATTCCAGTATAACAGCCTGGCGTAGTTTTGATCCTCTACGTCTGTTAAACGCCGGATTCGAACACGCCCGGGGCTGTTGAATAAGCGGACAGATAGTCAATACTGGCTCTCCTTCCTCTGGTGACACTGTAAGTACTAAAGATTTCTGCAACCTTCACCGTTTTGGGTGAATGGTCATCATTGGCACAAGGCCTCAGCTACCCAGTAATCACCTATGCAGTGTTCGCACACTCAGGTATACTTTTGGATCTCGCACCATTGTGTGAGATCCCCTATCCGGTGCTCACGTGAAGGACAGACAGAGAAGGAGAGATACTCACACTAGGTTTCTTGTCACCTTGACGAGTTGATCGTTAGCCCCTGTAGGAGAAACAGAACAACCTAACTACCCTAACGGACAAACAACAGATGCATGAACAAACTGGGTTACCTTATTGTCTGCCAAAAGCAAGGACTCCACAGTAGAAACTAAATATGGAGGTAGTGTATTTTCCTTATAAATGTTCTGCTAATGCAACTATAAAGTTTAACATAAAAATCACTGAAACATTCCTTTGAACATTACAAAACAAACTAGATTTGGCGTCAATACACAACTAGCTGAGACACTCTCAATGTTAGCTATTTCTTCCCTATTCCCGGCCGGTCAGCAGGCCGGCCCTGTCTGCAACCTTATGAAGCACAAATATATAATGCCCAGAGCACTTTATTTATGGCTCAGGCCCCCCTCCTAGAGGGGCTACCCTTAGTGATCAGGCCCTGTCTGCAACCTTATGAAGCACAAATATATAATGCCCAGAGCACTTTATTTACTCAGGCCCACCTACTTTGGGCTACAAGTGACCTGGGTCTAACACTCAGGTAACAGACTCCTAACAGGGCCAGTAAGTAGCTATAGGGCCTAATGCCTATAGAGTCCGGGCCTAGTGACAACCTATCTGCCAACAGGCCTAATGCCTGACTGTAGCCACAGGCTGGTGCCCAAATCCTGGTGGTCTAGGGAGGGTTAAATATAAGTGGAGGTGGCCCAAGGCCCCCTACCTGTATGCTGGGAGAGTCTGCAGTGGGGAGCTTCATTGAGCTATTTTGCTTCCCACCACTGCAGATCTCTCCGGTCCTCAGCTTCAGCTCCGCCCACCGCCACCTGCCACTGCCCTCTATGCTCAGCCGCAGTATTTCCGCCTTCTGCTGTTGATCGCAGAGTCTTCTAACATCCCTGGAGCTCTTCTTTCCTGTAGGCGATCCTCTTCTCTCAATCCCCGCCGATGGACTGACTCGCTCCGCTTGTCTCCACCTAATATAAGGAGCCATGAGGGAGCAGAGCCATGAAGTGGCGAGATGCGATTGGCTCGCCGCAATGGAACCTGATTGGCTGTCCGCCCACTGGCGGACAGCCAATCATTACTGGCTCACAAACGGCGCCAATTTCAAGCACAGCATCTTTGACTGGACAAGCTTGAAACTTTTCAGATGCAAGCTCGTCCAGCCCTGTATCCCGCTGCTGCACCACACCGCCTGGAGCACCATCAACCGCCAGTCCAGCGGACACTGGAATCTGGCATGGGTCCGGTCCTGCAGTGGTAAGCCTGCTCACTTTAGCATCTTCAACATACACTTTAAAACAACTGTGGGAAGAGCTGGACAGAACTATAAATTTATTATGCAACCCTTAAAGTGCCCAAAAAACACATACCTAGCATCCACCTTCCTATCCAATATTATCTAATATTACTCAGGGGTAAGTGTTTTCCATAGAATGCCTCTGATACAGTGTTTGTAAAAATTTAATTTATCATTATACCAAACATATAAAACATTTACCCCTGGTTACTCATAAAAACTTATACCCTCAGAACAATCCCTTACATTTGCCACATTTGAAGTTAATGCTATATGCCTCTTCCAGCTAGTACAGCTGTCATCTACTGTCCCCCGGCCCTCCCTCCATGTTCCTTGACAACTTTGCTTCCTGGCTGACTCACTTTCTCTCCTCAGACCTTCCCTCTTTTATCCTAGGTGACTTCAATATTCCAATTGATATTCCCACAGAATCCGCTGCCTCCAAACTACTCACCCTTACGTCCTCATTTGGCCTCTCCCAATGGACCTCCTCGCCCTCCCATGCAAGTGGGCATTTGCTTGATCTGGTATTCACTCACCAATATTTCTGCCTACTCCACTTCCCCATTCCCCCTCTCTGACCATCACCTTCTCTCTTTTAATCTATCCCTCTCTCCTTCCCCTCCTCTATCTCCGAGAGCCACCATCACTAAGCATAACATTGAAGCTATCGACACTGCTTTCTTTTCTTCCCTACTTGACTCACTTCTCTCCCCTATCATCTCTTTCTCCTGTGCTGAACAAACTGCTTCCCTATACAATGCCTCCCTTACTTCTGCTCTTGACTCTGTTGCTACGGCAATCACTAATCACCCTCGCAAATCCACACCTCAACCCTGGCATTCCAAATGCACCAGATACCTGCAAAAATGTTCATGAACCACCAAGCGACAGAGGAGAAGTTCACGCTCTCAGACAGGTTTTCTCCATTTCAAATTCATGCTGTCATCCTACAGTGCTGCCCTTTCCCTCTCTAAACAGTCATATTTCAAGACTCTCATCTCCTCCCAGTCCTCAAATCCCCAGCGTCTCTTTTCCACCTTCAACTCCCTCCTCTGCCCACCCCCTCCTCGTCTCCCCTCCTTGCTCTATTTCACTGACTTTGCTACCTATTTTACATCTAAAATTGATTCCATATGTCAGGACATCATATCCAACCAGTCCCCCTGCTCTCCACCTCCTCCTTTCCTGGATCTCCACTCACCATCCATAATATGTCTAAGACTGAGCTGATTGTCTTCCCACCCTCCTACATAACATCATGTCCCACTATTTATTTATCAATAGATGATATAACTATCTCATATAGGACCTCATTCAGAGCCGGTCGCACAGAGCATGCGGTCGGTCTGAATGAGGGGAGGACCTCTTGAATTTTCAAGACGTCCTCCTTTGTGGTGGTAAGGCTGTGGGTTAACACCCACAGCCTTACGACCGCCTAAGGTGATGGTCGCGATGGTCAAGACCATCGTGACCATCGGGCCTTACGATGAGACCCTAGGCTAGGGTCTCCCTTGTTGTAAGCCTCGGAGAGCTTTCAGCTCTGTCTGAGCTGGAAGCTCTCCACTGACATCACTACTGATGTCAGTGGGGCCGCCCCCAAACGGTAGGCGTTCCCATGGGAACGCCCCCGTTTGGGCTGCCACCCACCCGGCCTGCCTTCCAAACGGGGCGAGCTGTCAATCAACATCGACAGCTCGCCCCCTTTGGATCGAGACCCGCTACGACCGGCGCTGTCGGTCGTAGCGGGTCTCACGCATGCGCACGACGGCGCCGTCGTGCGCATGCTCTGTGGGGGGCCATCGACCCGGTCCGAGCGCATCGACGCTAACGACCGGGTCTGAATGACCCCCATAGTCTCAAAGTGCATTGTCTTGGAGTCATCCTGGACTCTTCCCTCTCCTTCAAACCACATATTCAGAACCTCTCGCAGTCCTGTCATTTCCATCTCAAGAATATTTCCAAGATCAGACCCTTTCTCACCCAGGATGCAAACAAACCCTCAGACATTCACTGGTCATCTCCAGATTGGACTACTGTAACCTCCTCCTATCTGGCCTCCCCAAATCCCATCTCTCTCCTCTCCAGTCTGTGTTCAATGCTGCTTCTTGGCTCATCTTCCTCTCCAAACACTCTACATCTGCCTCCCCTCTCTTACAAGCCCTCTACTGGCTCCCCATTCCCTTTCAGAACCCAATTCAAGGATCTCACACTCACTTACAAAGCCCTCACCCATCCTCTCCCATTTACATCTCTGATCTCCTCTCCCTTCACTCTTCTGTCTGCCCCCTTCATTCACTTAATACACGCCGCCTTTCGTGCCAATTGATTACTTCCTCCCACTTCCGCCTCCAAGATTTTGCCCGTGCTGCTCCCCACCTTTGGAACTCCCTTCCCTCTCCCCATCAGACTCAGCACCTCTCTACAATCTTTCAAATGAGCTCTTAAGACCCACTACTTCATTAAAGCCTTCCAGCTCTCATCCTAACTTGCTGCTACATCTTCCTTCCTCCCCACCTACCCCATCTGTGTCTCTCCTGTTCATCTGCCCCTCACTTAAAGATTGTAAGCTCTTTCAAGCAGGGCTCTCTGCCCTCTTATGCTTCTCCCTACTGTAATTTAATTTTTATCTTACTCCCCACTAGGGCAACCAACATTCGGCTGCTTATGTGGGAGTAAAGGTTGCTAATATAGCAATGTTTATTATACATGTCCATGTCCTGCTTTGTATTGTATTGTAAGTCACTGGTTACTTATTTGTTCATGTACTTTGTTAGGCGCTGCGGAACACTTGTGGTGCCATATAAATAAATGATAATAATAATCTACAGTAAGGGCAGGATTCAATTATCCTAGTTAAGTTAACATGTACTAATTGATCAATGGCACCTATTCAATTGCCTGAATTAACGGGGATTTCTGTCCCAAACAGAAATCCCTGATAAGCGTACAGTTAATAGGTGAAAACACCCAGTTTACACATAGGTCTGTGATCTTTTCATGGACTCCATGAGTTAACACTCACCAGAGGCTCAGGTGAAAAAGGGAGACTACTTGTAATAGCCTCAGGCGATAAAGTTAGAGGCTACCTCCCTTTTTCACATGTAATAAGTTGACACATCTAATTGAATTCCCCCTAAGGGCAGGATTCAATTAGCCCTGTTAACTGAACGGATGCTAAATGATCGCCGGCCTGTATTATAATCAATAGATAAACTCTATTAATGTTGTTATCAGCATATGGTTATGGCAAGGTTCCTTACATTTACATACAGTCAGGTGCGTAAATATTGGGACATTGACAGAATTTTCATATTTTGGCCTCTATTCATCACCACAATGGCTTTGAAATGAAACAAACAAGATGTGCTTTAACTGCAGACTGTCAGATTTAATTTGAGGGTAATTACATCCAAATCAGGTGAACGGTGTAGGAATTACAACGGTTTCTATATGTGCCTCCCACTTATTAAGGGGCCAAAAGTAATGGGACTATCAACTCAAAAGCTATTTCATGGACAGGTGTGGGCTATTCCCTCATTATTTCATTATCAATTAAGCAGGTAAAAGGTCTGGAGTTGATTCTAGGTGTGACATTTGCATTTGGAATCAGTTGCTGTCGACTCTCAATATGAGATCCAAAGAGCTGTCACTATCAGTGAAGCAAGCCACCATTAGGCTGAAAAATCAAAACAAACCCATCAGAGAGATAGCAAAAACATTAGGTGTGGCCAAATCAACTGTTTGGAACATTCTTAAAAAGAAAGAATGCACCGGAGAGCTCAGCAACACCAAAAGACCCGGAAGACCACGGAAAACAACTGTGGTGGATGACAGAAGAATGATTTCCCTGGTGAAGAAAAACCCCTTCACAACAGTTGGCCAAATCAAGAACACTGTCCAGGAGGTAGGTGTATATGTGTCAAAGTCAAAAATCAAGAGAAGACTTCACAAGAGTGAATATAGAGGGTTCACCACAAGATGTAAACCATTGGTGAGTCACAAAAACAGGAAGACCAGATTAGAGTTTGCCAAACAACATCAAAAAAGCCATTACAGTTCTGGAACAACATCCTATGGACAGATGAGACAAAGATCAACTTGTACCAGAGTGATGGGAAGAGAAGAGTATGGAGAAGGAAAGGAACTGCTCATGATCCAAAACATACCACCTCATCAGTGAAGCATGGTGGTGGTAGTGTCATGGCGTGGGCATGTATGGCTGCCAATGGAACTGGTTTCCCTGTATTTATTGATGATGTGACTGCTGACAAAAGCAGCAGAATGAATTCTGAAGTGTTTCGGGCAATATTATATGCTCATATTCAGTGAAATGCTTCAGAACTCATTGGATGGCGCTTCACAGTGCAGATGGACAATGACCCGAAGCATACTGCAAAAGCAACCAAAGAGTTTTTTAAGGCTAAAAGTGGAATGTTATGCAATGGCCAAGTCAATCCCCTGACCTGAATCCGATTGAGCATGCATAGAATTTTTAGATATAACCGTTTTCCGCAATGGTAACTTAATAGGTACTACCTTATACCGTTATGGATAGGAATAGTACTTTATATGCAAGCAGCCATCATCCCGGCTCCTTAAAAGATGGACTCCCCATTTCTCAATTATTGCTGGTGTTACGCACAAACATGGATTCAACAAGAACAGAAGACCACATTATAGAAATGACGGACAGATTCTGAGACGGGTACTCACTAAAGATTGTTAAACAGGACTTAACAATAGCCAGGAAGCTCTTTGCCAAACAACAACAATCGATTAAAGCAGATATGCAAGGTCATATGGTAACAACACAATAAGATACAAGAGCAAGGTCAATAAACAAACATTGGCTCATTGTTAAGTGGGATAGTGCGTTAACATAGATTTAAATAGCACTTATAGGAGATGCCAAAATCTGTAGCAAATTCTGATGCGAACAACCCTTAAATATAAAATATGAAAGCAACAACCATGGGTGCCTCAAAAACAACCAGAATGTTACAAATGTGCAGGGTGCACAACATGCTGTGGCATGATGCCATGAAGGGAATTTTATCACCCACATTCTGCAAAAAGAATACAAATTTGTTATTGGCTAACACGTACATCCAGATATGTTGTTTACATGCTGAAATGCCCCTGTGGGCTGTTATATATAGGACAAATATGCAGATATTTCAGAGAGAGGATGGTTAATCATAGAAGCATCATATGCCAGGTCATCCTCACAGGTAGAATGGACAAACCTGTACCAAAGCACTATCTTGAAAGAAACCTCAACCCGGTGCATAAATATTGGGACTGACAGAATTTTCATATTTTGGCCTCTATTCACCACCACAATGGCTTTGAAATGAAACAAACAAGATGTGCTTTAACTGTAGACTTTCAGATTTAATTTGAGGGTAATTACATCCAAATCAGGTGAACATTGTAGGAATTGCAACAGTTTCTATATGTGCCTCACACTTTTTAAGGGGCCAAAAGTAATTGGACTAAACAATCCTAAATCTAACTTTCACTTTTTAATACTTTGTTGCAAATCCTTTGCAGGAAATAACAGCATGAAGTCTGGAACGCATAGACATCACCAGACGCTAGGTTTCATCCCTGCTGATGCTCTGCCAGGCCTCTACTGCAATTGTCTTCAGTTCTTGCTTGTTCTTGGGGCATTTTCCCTTCAGTTTTGTCTTCATCAAGTGAAATGCATGCTCAATCGGATTCAGGTCAGGGGATTAACTTGGCCATTGCATAACATTCCACTTTTTAGCCTTAAAAAACTCTTTGGTTGCTTTTGTAGTATGCTTCGGGTCATTATCCTTCTGCACTGTGAAGTGCCGTCCAAAGAGTTCTCAAGCATTTGACTGAATATGAGTATATAATATTGCCCAAAACACTTCAGAATTCATTCTGCTGCTTTTGTCAGCAGTTACATCATCAATAAATACAAGGGAACCAGTTCCATTGGCAGCCATACATGCCCACGCCATGACACTACCACCACCATGCTTCACGGATGAGGTATGTTTTGGATCATGAGCAGTTCCTTTCCTTCTCCATACTCTTCTCTTCCCATCACTCTGGTACAAGTTGATCTTTGTCTCATCTGTCCATAGGATGTTGTTCCAGAACTGTAATGGCTTTTTTAGATGTTGTTTGGCAAACTCTAATCTGGTCTTCCTGTTTTTGTGACTCACCAATGGTTTACATCTTGTGGTGAACCCTCTATATTCACTCTTGTGAAGTCTTCTCTTGATTTTTGACTTTGACACATATACACCTACCTCCTGGAGAGTGTTCTTGATTTGGTCAACTGTTGTGAAGGGGTTTTTCTTCACCAGGGAAATCATTCTTCTGTCATCCACCACAGTTGTTTTCCGTGGTCTTCCGGGTCTTTTGGTGTTGCTGAGCTCTCCGGTGCATTCTTTCTTTTTAAGAATGTTCCAAACAGTTGATTTGGCCACACCTAATGTTTTTGCTATCTCTCTGATGGGTTTGTTTTGATTTTTCAGCCTAATGATGGCTTGCTTCACTGATAGTGTCAGCTCTTTGGATCTCATATTGAGAGTCGACAGCAACTGATTCCAAATGCAAATGTCACACCTAGAATCAACTCCTGACCTTTTACCTGCTTAATTGATAATGAAATAACGAGGGAATAGCCCACACCTGTCCATGAAATAGCTTTTGAGTTGATAGTCCCATTACTTTTGGCTATTAAAAAGTGGGAGGCACATATAGAAACCGTTGTAATTCCTACACCGTTAACCTGATTTGGATGTAATTACCCTCAAATTAAATCTGAAAGTCTGCAGTTAAAGCACATCTTGTTTGTTTCATTTCAAAGCCATTGTGATGGTGAATAGAGGCCAAAATATGAAAATTATGTCAATGTCCCAATATTTATGCACCTGACAGTAGATACCAGCTCACAGACAAATTCTATAGGTGGCCCTTTGAAATCAACTTGGAGTAAAGCATTTCTCACTGCTTTAAACCCCTTCCCTATATGGGAGGACTGTGGGGGTCATTCAGACCCGCTCGTGAGCGCAGGACGCTCGCAAGTGGGTCGATGGTGCCGAATTGCGCATGCGCACGACGGAGGGAGCTCCGTCGTGCGCATGCATGAGACCCGAATAACGACGGCCAAGCCGTCGTTATGGGTCTCGCACCAAAGGGGGCGTGCTGTCGATGTTGATTGACAGCACGCCCCCTTTGGTGGGCGTGCTGGGGGCGTGGCTGTCAGACGGAGGCGTTTCCATGGGAACACCTACCGTCTGAGTCCGGCCCCACTGACATCTGTAGTGATGTCAGTGGGAGTGATTTTGGCTCTGATAGAGCCAAAATCACTCCAGGGCTTGCCGCAGCGAGACCCTACCATCATCATGGACGCTCGCTATAGCTGTGGGTGGCAACCCACAGCTATGCGAGCGTCCATGAGGCCGCTCCAAGTTGAGGGAGGAGGGCCCTGATTCAGAGCGAAAAAAAATTCTGTCATATTTCCACAGATATCACTTTGGATAGGAAGTCTGAAGTTTTTTATTTAACTAACCTTTGACATCACTAGTGACTTTAACAAGTGGTCCACATACTGAGCTAGTGGATACGCACAGACAGACACTATAGGTCTGCCTGGAGGGTTAATAAGCACTTTGTGTATCTTTAGGGTCAAGTTTAGTATTGGGTAACGAAGATGTTCTTCTCATAATAGATTATTTAAAGTCTATTCAATCGATCTATATTCTACAGCTTCATCTAGAAAGCTGTGAACCTTGCTCTTAGTTTCATGTATAGGATTCAACATCATCTTGATATATGTTGTAGTATCTGCTAGCTCATACATGTCATTATTATAATTCTTAAAATTTAACACTACAATTGCCTTGTCTTTAACATTGGGGAGGATGACTATATAGTTGTTATTTATGAATGAGGTAATTACTAATCTTTGTTTTCTAGTTAGATTGCGATATGTCTTATGGCAGTTCATGTGATCCCAGTGCTCGAAGTGGTAATTTGGAGGTGGGGGTATGGAGATTGAATCTTCCCCCCCCTATGGGCCCCTGCTTCCATATCACTCCATTGTACTTCTAACCCCCCTCCCCACACACACACTTCTCCCTGCCTGCTCCCCTCTCTCACACCCTGCCCTTACTGATTCCCTCTCTCTTTCACCCCCTACAATAGCTAGCCTGCCTCTGTCTGCCCCTCTCTCTATTCCCTCTCTCACACCCTCCCCTCTCTCTAATTCCCTTTTACCTGCGCTGCTGGAGTGGAGCCACCGGGATCCTCTGGTCTTCCCTCCAGTTTATCTGGCTCCGCTGTGAGCCAATGAGAAGCTGCCATTTAGCAGCTTCTCATTGGCTGGCGGCTGCGAGCCCTGTAATTGGCTGGCGGCCGCGAGTCCCGCGATTGGCTGGCGGCTGCGAGCCTCGTGATTGGCTGGCAGCCATCCAGTACGTGGTGCTTACAGTGCAGCCGGGACCAGGTACTTTGTCCCGGCTACATGTCAGCGCCTCCACTGCCCCGATTGAGATGTGTCCCCTGCGGGACACATCTTAACACATTGCCGCCGCTGTTCCAGCGCTGGGATCCCATACTGGATCCCAGCGCTGGTGCATTCTTTTCTACATCTAAAATGAAGTGGGGCCGGGAAGTGGCGGTATGTCGCCGTATACTGCCCCACTTCGACCACTGTGTGATCCATAATATCTACCTCTGCAAGTATGATGAATGTTTTAATCCTTGAATTAGATGTACTTGGATCAAACATACTCAGGGGCCTATTCCTTAACTGATAAATGGCTCGGTAACCATGCGGAAACACTAGTTTCCGCATATTTAGGGGTTCCTCACATTTTCTTTTAACCAGCACCAAGCTGAACCAGTTGGGGGAGCTTACACTACAGCAAGGAGACACATAGCATGGGTTCCCATTGCCATAATGTAAACCAGCTCCAAATTGATCATCCCAGGGCTGACAATCCGCAGAAAGTGGAAACCCCTAAAAAAAATTACCCCTCCCCCCCTCCCCTGACAAACATTAAGAAGCCTCAGGCTGAAAGCCCAGGGCTCTTTCCTGCACCCTTACAGGGGTAGTGGTGTAAATAAAGGGTTATTGTTTTTCACATTGGGATTACAGGTACCAGTACGCCTGCCTTATGGCACTTGTAAGCAGGGTGCTGGAACCGGTAACCTCACTGTGGAAAAAAATTAAAAAGCTGACAAGACACACACACTGAAGGTTTTAGTATTTTATTACACATTCACTCACTCACCCACACTCACACTGCATACTTACCTACTCCCTGCTGCAGGTCAGTCCTCTTCTTCAGTAGGTGTCCGGTCTTCTGAAAATAATAAAATTAGTTACCCAGACCACAAACAACGCTATACTGTATACAGCCGCTGATTGGCTAAGAGCTGCCAGAATTTTGCCAGTCATGTGTAAGGTACAGAAAACCCACATGTTTATACATTATGGTGAGAGAGGTGGTCTCTCACCTGAATTGCCCATGTTCTGGTGGGAACAGCTCTCTCCAAGGGAGAGGAAAACAAGACCGGCACATTCTGCAGCTGCAGTAGAAGTTTGGCCCTCTAGGTTTTCTGGGCTGCACAGCTCAAAGTAGAAATATGGAATTCTGGGTTTTTCAGGTCGCCCAGAGCCAGGAGGAAATCAGCAGCAGAAGAAGAGTTTAAAACTCTCATTCACTTAGTATTCCATGCACTGATGCCTGTTGGAGGCCAGTTAGTAGAGAAAGTGACTGCAGTGCCAGGGACGAAGGGCTATGCTGGGAGAGCATGGCCGATTGTGGAGCGGACTGACTGCTAAAGCACGAAAAGTGTTGGGACATTTTATATTCATTTACTTATTTTCTGTATATACTTGTGTTTTAAGGCCTCAGTCTGAGTGTGCTGTTCTTCTGGGTCTACTGCCAGTAAAAAGATGCAGTAATTCACCGGAAATCTGGCTCCCGAGTTCTTATTTCAAGTACCCGTTTTACAATATATTATAATATGAAATTTTGAAAGTATAAAATGCCTATTGGTTATCAAATGCATAAAACATTAAAGTGCAATTAGCCGTAAGCAATTTTTACACAAATAAAAGTGCACATAAAAACAACAAACTAATATATAAGAGTATTTATATAAGGCACAGGATATATAGGATTTAAGTAAGAAAAATCTAACAAATTTATACACTATAAAAAACAACCAAATCCACCAAAAATTGTATCAAAACATTGCGAATATTAGTATGATAAAAATATTTACTGTAGAGTTACATAAAGCCGGGAGAGCACACAAGTTGAAATTTAATACAGAAATATACCAAAATGTATTAATTTAGGCCCTGAGGCCAAATAGTGTCCAGTTTATGTATCCACTGAGCTTCTCTACGAAGCAGCATTTTTGCCCTGTCACCCCCTTTTCAGTGGGGGGATCCAGTCGATAATCATACATCAGTTAAAAGTAAGTTGATGCTTAGCCTCAAAGAAATGTCAGGCAACAGATCGGCCCTAGAGGACTTATGGTTCACCTTTGAACTGGTCCAATGGTTTTACAAACATACACGAGAGAACACGGACAGCTCAGAATGTACACAATATGATCCAAAGTACAGCATAATCAGTAGTTGATTCTGATATGAGGTCCCATATGAGAGTGATAGAAGGATTCAACCACAGAAATAATTCTGCAGGTTGTACAATTACCGATTACATCCTGTCTTCAAAGGTGGTAACCCGGTTGATGTGCTCTGAAGAGGATACATTGAGGTTTCAGGATTTCTTTAAAATTCCGTTCTCTTTTATAACTTATAAGAGTATTCTTGAGCAGTTGTTTACTAAGAGCAGGATCTGAGGCCACAATGTGCCAATGGCCAATGTTGTCTGAAAGCATCTCAAATGATTGGACTAGACGAGTAAAGAGTAGTTGTAATATCAAATCAAATAAATCATCAGTATTGGCGCAATGTCTCCTACTGCTGACCCCTTCTTCAAATATTGCCCGAGCCTTCTCCAAATTTTAAGTAACAATGGGCCTGATTCAGACCCACTCGCGAGCGGCTGTACGCTCGCAAGTGGGTCGATGGTCTGCACAGAGCATGCGCACGACGGAGGGAGCTCCGTCGTGCGCATGCGCCAGACACGACGAGCGAAGGACTTTCCTTCGCTCGTTGTGTCCGATCAAAGGGGGCGTGCTGTCAATGTTGATTGACAGCACGCCCCCTTTGGTGGGCGTGCCGGGGGCGTGCCTCCCTGACGGGGGCGTTCCCACGGGAACGCCTCCCGTCAGAAGCCGGCCCACTGACATCACTAGTGATGTCAGTGGGAGTGATTTTGGCTCTGATAGAGCCAAAATCACTCCGGAGCTTGCGGTTGAAAACCTCAACCGCAGGCTCCGGCTCGCAAATTCGATGGTCGCGATGGTCACGACCATCGCGGCCATCAAAATGCACGCTCGTATAGCCTGTGGGTGGTGACCCACAGCTATACGAGCGTCCAGGAGGACGCTCCATGAAAAAGGAGCCCGGCCCTCATGCAGAGCGTGCGCTCTGCTCAGAGCGTACGGCTCTGAATGAGGGCCAATGCTCTCAGTATAGCTCCGCTCTAGAAATCTAATTTTAATCACAGGTAACTGTGACTCAGATGTATTATAGTTGATAAATAATACTCATAAGAAATGAGACACTGGAAGATAAGTTTTCAAACGCAGTGGATGATGATTTTCAAATAATAAAAAGGTTTTCCTATAAGACCTGTGCCTATAATCCCTGTATGTAACATAATAACATCCAAAACAATTATTCTCCTGAGTACTAAAAGTTAAAGTAAACCTAATAGGAGTATCCAAATTGTTCAGATCATTAAGCATTTCAAGGAGAATACTCTCAGACCATACCCAAATGAAACATACATCATCTATAAAAATTACGGTAATGTGTAATATCTCCACATCTAGGAAAAAAGTAGGTATTCTCATAGGTATCCATATAGAGAGTTGCATATGATGAGGCAATGTCACTGCATACCACAGTGGCTGTGACTTGGAGGAAATATTGGTCACTGTATTTAAAGTAAGTATTTTGCATGTAAGTACAATTTAAATAGATTAGTAATTCAATCGGAGGTTCACCCCTATGTGTAAGGGACAAGGATTGTCTCACACTGGGTATTCCACCATCATGGGGTATTACCATGTATAAAGAAGTTGGGTTAAATGTAATAGTATGAGAGTTTAGTAAATGTTAGAATTTAACAGTAAAACTCTAACACTAAGGGGCCTATGGGGTCCATTCAGCATTGATTTTTTTACATAAAAAATCCGGAAACTTTGATTTCCGTATTATTTATGCAAATTCCCTATTCAGCAATGGGATAATGGAGAAGATAACGCAATTATCTTCTCCACTGATTCCCATCTCGCTGAATACCGTGCTGTAGGGATCAGCCATTGATCTATACTTGTGCTTTAACACTTTATGCTATTCAGCAAAGCAAAAAGTGTTAAATCACTCGAAAAATATATCCTTTACATAACGCCCTTTCAGAATGGCGTTACATGAAGAAAATCTTATATTTCCCAAAAACTGCAGGGACAGAGGGAAATTTTCCCATAAGTCTCTGCAGCATCTTGCAAGCCCGCCCAGTCTCCGTTCCAGCTTCCCGGTGATCGGCGGCAGGTAAGTCACTCTAGAGGCTTTTAAACCCCCCGAAATTGATTGATATGTGTATACAGGCTTTATACTAGCCTGTATATATGTATATTTATGTGCGTTTATATTTAACATTTATATATAAATGTTAAATATAAAAGCACATAAATATACATGTATACAGGCTAGTATAAAGCCTGTATACACATATCAATCAATTTCGGGAAGCTAAAGCTGTACTTAGCCATCCGCGGTCACTAGGAAGCCAGGACGGAGACTGTTCCCGAGCGCATGACTGAGCATGTGCAGGGAACAAACAGAAGGGATTGTTTCCGGAAACCCGAATACAATCCCTTCTGTGGCATCGTTATTGATAAAATATTGTGACGATGTTGCACGGTAATATTCTGGGCAACATCATCACTGTTGCTGAATAGACCCCTATGTATCAAAGCTTGATGAGAGATAAAATGGTATTAAAAGTATTAACCAATCAGCTCCTGTCATTTTTCAAACACAGCCTATAAAATGAAAGTTAGAAGCTGATTGGTTGGTGATCTAGATCTCACAATTTTCTCTCATCAAGCTTTGATACATAGGCCCCTAATACATTGATCAAATTATATTTTCAATACAGGAAACACCTGGATGAGAGTTTAAATCGTGAGAGTTCTTTGTGTCTGAAAATCATGCAAGTTTGCATGTTCTGTCACTTTATTACATTGGCTGAGTTTAAAAATGTGACAGCTCTCTCTCACATTTTCTAAACTCTCACCGTATTACGTTTGACCCGTTATATCTATTGTAACCAAGATAGAGTAATCATTGGGTCTATGCAGATTAGTGATGCTACAAATGAAATCATTGGTATCTTTGAGATAGCTCCCACTGTTTTCAGACACACGGCTGCAAGAATCGAAAATATTGATCTACCAGACAAAATATAGAATTGTCTGCTGATATGATTGGCTGACCCGGTGGTCAACAAGTGTTTTATGTAGATATAAAATCTGATCACCACTCAGTCTGGCATACGTGCCAGTGTCAGAGCTACCTCTTGACCTCCTTGTCATAGTTAACAGCATCTAGCACTACCACAACCCCTCCCTTAACAGTAGATCTAATAGTAATCACAGAGTGCTTTCTCAGATCAGCCAATGCTGACTTCTCTAAATGGGTCAAATTGTACAAAGTACATTTCTGTTATTTATTTAATCCATTAGTTGGAAAAATAGTTTAATACTTGAGTTTTACGAGGAGGATCACAGGAACTACTCTTCGTAAATGCATTTGAAGTTTCAACAAACTTAGTACAGTCCCAAAATTTTCTTAAAGTCTCAATTTGCAGGCAAGCTTATAATTGTCCACTGAACATCTAAATTTATTAAATGGGACAGTTGGAAGGAATGACAAACCTTTAGCTAAAAGTCACATCTCAGGTTGGCTGAGTAGATAGATTAATTACCGATTCTGTTTGATCTATGTCTGTTTCTTTTACCCTTTGTATTCGCCTCACCACAGATGGGGCCTTCTATGTTTAAAAGTAACGCACAAGGATATGATTGTGTGTTGATCTTGGGTATAGTGGGCTTGTATCTTACTGTGTATCTGAGTCCCTTTCAGAAGATGAAAAAGAGGATAATTTACTTAAATCAGATGGATTAGAGAGGTATAGATTATTTCTAAACCGCTGTGTGTAGGGCTTGTTGCCAGTGAGCCACCTGTATACCCTGTGTTCCTGATAGTCACAATTCACATTTTCAGGTATAGCCCTTTTGACTGCAATTAGGTCTTTTCGGTACTTATCAACCTGAATTTTAAGTTTATCAAGCCATTTATCTGTAATATAATTTTGCAATGTTGACAAAGATGTAGACCAAAAACAGAAGCTATCAACCCTGATTCTCATTAGATCAGCTCCCACCTCTTCTTTAACAAGTACATGCAAATCAAAAGGAACATTTGTTCAATACTAAGCACCATTTGATACAGAACACAGGATTATTCCTCCCAATGGTGGGCACATTCCTCAGCCTAAAGCCCCTAGGAATCTGTTTATTTCAATAGTAAGTGGACAGTGACCATGGAGTAAGAAATCTACTTCCCTCTTCTCAAGATGTACCTTTAACTGGTAGTCTGTCAAAAT
Organism: Taudactylus pleione; assembly: GCA_031769625.1. NCBI lineage: Eukaryota > Metazoa > Chordata > Amphibia > Anura > Myobatrachidae > Taudactylus > Taudactylus pleione. Next base: position 32,336,866 of record JAUIMM010000006.1, read on the forward strand.
CTGTAGTTTTAAACAATACACACTCAGTGTCCTCAACAGTGTCAGCTGTACATGTTCAGCATTAAACTATAGCTCATCTGAGGCAAGATTATCCTGTGCTACCTGTTTTTGTATGTGTGCATGTACTGGCTCGCGTTCCACCAAGGTGGACACATCCAGTGTTGCTGCCTGGAAAGTTATGACATCAGGACCGCATTTATCAGCATCTACTTTACAGTAAGCTATGTTTGATTTGCTTTAATATAGTGTTCATTCTAGCACCCTTCACATGTCACAACTTGTATAGTTCCTCTTTTCTGCTGGGGTGTCGCTCTCTGCTCTGGTGCTTCTCTGTATCTCAGCAGTTTGTTGCATCAGCTGAGTGTGCTAGAAGCAGCAGAGCAGAGAGCGACACCCCAGGGAGGAAAGAGGAACTACACAGGTTGTGACAGGTGCAGGGTGCTAAAATGAACACTATATAATTGCTAGTTAGTTTTATGTGGAATCATACTAAGGTGTTAATTTTTTCTACTTCCGGTTCCATTTGAGCTGGCACGGATTTTAATTTACTACAATTATGTTAATTGTTTGGATGAGGTTTGGCTATATGTGTTGTTGTAGACATTTATTGTGGACATGTATCCCATGTAATAACATCTTGACAAAGGTCCATGTTAGGACCGAAATGTTGATGCTGATATCCTGCATGATGGGACCTGCTATATAAAAACACTGCCTTGTTTATGGTTGGTGAGTGCACCCACTATTTTCAACTCTCTCTAACTATATATATGCCAAACAAACTTTTCTCAAATCAAATTTTGACAATTTATAAAAACTTTAAAATCTTAATACACTGCTCCACTTGCATGATCTCTTTAAAATAATCTTTCTTGACATACAGTTCATGCCATATGAGGCCACTCTTAGGAATGTGGTATCCACTTGCTGTCTCACCCTTAGGGTGTGAGCTCCTGACAGCCATATCTCCCAATTGCAGTCCATCCTGCAAATACACCTACCCCATTTTGTCTAGAATGACTTACGTAAGGGTGTGTCTTACAACAAAAACAAATTGGGTGTTTTAGTAAAATAATCATCAAAACAATATCAATATTTTAAAATAATGCTAAATGGTAGAGGTCTTAATAACACTGTCTTGCATTTAGTTTTTTATATTCAGTAAGGGAAATATACTTATTTATAACAATCATCCCTACTCAAAAATACATAAATGCTTATGTATGCATTATATATGCCTTAATAATCTTAATTGACAAACCCATAATTGGTTATTCATAATAGGATTTTTCGTTTTACAATCCTGTAACTGCCCATTTATATTGGCTATTTTATAAAAAGAAATACTTATACAATAGCGAACAACATATTATTTAGTAGTACATATACATAAGAACAAATTCATATAACAGGATTTTGGTACTTACCGATAAATCCCTTTCTCTGATTCCACAGGGGACACTGGAGTCGCAGTACAGTGGGGGTATAGATGTGGGATAACTGGGAGCTGGCACTTTAATAAATCTGAATAGTAGCTAGCTCCTCCCCCTCTACACCCCCATACAGGTCAGTCTTAAGAAACTGTGTCCGAGGAGAGCTGGAAAATAGAATAATAGAGGAGAAGAGAAGCTAGAACATACATGAACAATCAAGCAAATATGCAAACAAATCAAGCAGACCTTGAAGAAAAAAGACTGTCCAAACCAGGAAGAACAATAACCAATACAGGTGGAACAGCGCCGGGTGGGCGTCCACTGTCCCCTGTGGAATCGGAGAAAGGGTTTTATCGGTACCAAAATCCTGTTTTCTCCTTCATCCACAAGGGGACACTGGAGTCTCAGTACAGTGGGGACATCCCAGAGCTCACATCCCGGGTGGGAGAGCACTGAGAACCCTGCAAAACAGCACGGCAATACTGTGAAGCAGATGCCGCAATCGTGTCAAATCGGTAAAACTCTGTAAAAGTATGCCGGCCTGACCAAGTGGCCGCCCAACAAAGCTGGGTCAGGGAAACATCATGGGCAGCCGCCCATGAATGACCCACTGAGCACATAGAATGCACTGTGATTGAAGTAGGAGGTTGTTTTGATGCAGCCAGATAGGCTTGTCTGATTGTCAGATGAATCCATCTAGAAATAGTTGCCTTAGAAGCCAGCAAGCCCGGATGTGCCATATCATATCGAACAAACAGCATATCCGACTTCCGGAGGGATGCAGTCCTATCAACATAAATCCAAAGAGCCTGGACAATGTCTAGGGATCTAGAAGCCGAAGAATCGTCTTTAAACATCGAAACCACAATCAGTTGGTTGATGTGAACCACAGACACTACCTTAGGCAAAAAAGATAACTGCGTACGTAGCTCAGCCCTATCCTCATGAAAAATGAGGTAAGGCGGATGACAAGAAAGCTCCCCTAGATCAGTCATGCGCCTAGCAGAGGCGAGCACCAAAAGGAGAACCACTTTCCATGATAAAAATTTTAGTTTCATAGTCTGTAAAGGTTCAAATAGGAAAGACTGGAGAAAAGAGAGGACCAAATCCAAATCCCATGGGGCCATTGGAGGTACAAACGGTGGTTGTAACCTGACAATCCCTTGTAGAAATGTTTGGACATCCAGCAATAATGCTAGTTTCTTTCAAAAGAAAATCGACAGAGCCAATATTTGAACCTTCAAAGATCCCAGACGAAGACCTGCTGAAAAACCAGCCTCTAGAAAAAGAAGCAGCCTGGCTTGAATTCTGAAGGTGGCGCACCCTTGCGTTCACCCCAAGAGACATACGCCTTCCATATACGATGATAGTGCTTTGAGGTAACTTCCTTTCTAGCCCTTAACATAGTAGGAATCACCCTGGAAGGGATACCCTTTCTTCTTAAGATAGCCTTTCAACAGCCACGCCGTCAAACAAAGCCACTTCAAGTCCTGATAGGTAAATGGAACCTGTTGCAGTAGATCTTCTTGCAGAGGAAGAGGCTATGGTTGTCTATCAGTAGAAGATGTAAGTTGGAATACCACACCTGTCTGGGCCAGTCTCGAGCCACCAACAGAACCTTTACCCTTTCTCGTTTGATGCTTTGAAGCAGATGAGGAAGAAGTAGGAGTGGTGGAAACCGGTAAATAAACTGAAACCACCAAGGAGTTGTTAGAGCATCCACTGCCACCACCTGTGGATCTCTTATCCGTGAGCAGAAACGTGGCAGTTGATGGTTCAACCTCGACGCCATGAGACCCCAACGCTGAATCAGTTGTTGAAAGTCCTGTGGATTGAGCATCTATTCTACTGGATGAATGTCTTGTCGACTGAGGTAGTTGGCCTCCCAATTTTCTACCCCTGGGATGAAAATTGCTGATATCACTACAGCAAATTCCTCTGCCCAGAGAAGAATGCGGCTTACATCCCTCATGGCGAACTGACTCTTGGTGCCGCCTTGTCTGTTAATGTACGCCTCAGCCGTGGCGTTGTCGGACTGCACTCTGATTGCACGGCCCTTCAGCAGAGGATGTGCTACCTGAAGAGCATAGAACACGGCCCTTAGCTCCAGAATGTTTATGGGCAGTACAGCCTTCAGTCGAGTCCAGCGGCCCTGAAAGTGTCTTCCCCGAGTCACTGCCCCCCGTCCTCTCAGACTGGCATCTGTGGTGAGGAGAATCCATTCCTACATTGCAAACCACTTGCCTGCCAATAGGTGAGAGGAATTCAGCCACCAAAGGAGAGATGTTTGAGTCCTGGATGACAGATGAACTCTCTGGTGAAGAAAAAGGTGGGACTCTGACCACTGAGAGAGGAGGTCCAATTAGAATGGACGGGCAAGGAACCTCCCATATTGGATGGATTTGAAGGTCACAACCATTTTCCCCAGAAGGTGAATACACAGGTGTACTGACACCCTGCGATGACTCAGTATCAATCGCACCATGTGTTGGATGGAGGTGACCTTTTCCTGCGGAAGAAATACCTTCTGCTCCACCGTGTTAAAAATCATCCCTAGGAAAGGCAGACACTGAGTAGGCTGTAGATGAGATTTTTGGTAATTCTGGATTCATCCGTGTTGTAACAGAAGGCTCTGTGTTACCCAGATGTCCTGCAGTAATTGAGAGACTGACGGAGCCTTGAGAAGCAGGTAGTCCAAGTATGGGATGATAGTAACCCCTTGAATCCAAAGAAGGGCCATCATTACTGCCATGACCTTCATGAACACTCTTTGTGTTGATGAAAGACCGAAAGGTAAGGCCTGAAATTGAAAATGAGAGGCCCGCACTGTGAACTGAAGGAATGCCTGATGAGGAGTCCAAATAGGAATGTGGAGATAGGCATCCTTTATGTCCAAGGACATGAGAAACTCGTCCCTCTCGGGCCGTGCAATGACAGACTGCAGGGACTCCATTTTGAACTTGAAGGTCCGCAAATAAGAATTGAGATGTTTCAAGTTCAGAATGTGTCTCACTGAGCCGTCCGGCTTGGGAACTACAAACAAGCTAGAATAAAAGCCTTGACCCTGCTGATGGATAGGGACATGCACTATTACTCAAGAAGATAGTTGCTTTTCTATTGCTTCCTGCATTACAACCCATTTGTCTGCTGATGTCGGCAAACTGGTTGTGAAAAAACGAGGAATAGGTTTCATCTGAAAATCCAACTTCAACCTCTGAATAATGATGTCCCGGACCCACGCGTCCTTGCAAGACTTGATCCAAACTTTGAAAATGCGAAGGTGAGCTCCCACCCTGGGGTCTCCCAGGAGAGAAGAGAGCGTGTCATGCCGGAGGATTATCTGAAGACTTATCCTGCTGGGAGGAGGATGCAGTGGCTCTACCCCTGCTTCTGGAACCATGGGAGATAGCGGGAGCTCCTCTGCCATGACCCCTGCACCTCCCTGAAATACGAGAGGACTGAAAGGACGGTCCAGCAAAGGGTTTCCTAGGAGGAGGAGCAGCAGATGGGAGATAAGTGGACTTCCCACCTGGGGCTTGAGATATCCACTTATCTAGTTGCATTCCAAACAGAGCTTCCCCTTTGAATGGAAGCACTTCCACAGCTTAGATTCCGCATCCGCCTGCCATTGTCTCAGTCACAGGGCTCTGCGGGCTGAGACAGCCAAAGCCAAGGATATAGAGGGAAGACTACAAATATCTTTTGAAGCCTCTCTAAATAAAGAAGCAGACTCTGCAATCTATTCTACTGGAGGAACCAGATCCTCCGCTGGAACACCAATCTTAAGGCCCTCAGCAAGCTGCGTAGCCCATGCTTCCACCGCCTTGTTGACCCAACAGCTGACTAATGTGGGTCAAAGGGACACCCCCGCTACAGTGTACAGAGAATTTAAGGTAGTTTCTAACTTCCTATCAGAAGACTCCTTTAAAGAAACTGCTCCTGGAACAGGGAGCACCGTCTTTAGACAGACAAGGGTCCACTGAAGGAGGTGTTTTGCTTAATTTCCTGCTCTCTGCAGGAAAGGGATAGTAGGATAAGTTTATGTGAGATCTGAAACTTTTTATCTGGGTGTTTCCACGCTGAGGTAAGGATCTTGTCCATTTCCTCAGACACTGGAAAGGAGGCTGCTAGTCTTTCTTATTAAAAATAGATGGCCTAACTTCCACAGGGTCCATGTCCTCAACATGTAAAACCTGGCGTATAGTTGCAATCAGCGCCTCTACACCCTGAGATACAGGCTCCATTTCCTCTGGTGCCTGTTCCTCTATAGGGTCCTGTACCTCCCCTTCCTCTGTATCAGGCATGTTGTCCTCTTCTGGATCATCCCACATAAGGGGATTCTGTATTAGTCTCCTAGCAGGGACACTAGAGGACGATGCCACGGGAGGAACCTGGGCTGACATAACCCTTGTGAGCCCTTCTACAGACCTGGCTAAAGACCACACACAGAGAAAAGGTAGTGATACACAAAAACACACAGAGACTGTGTAGAAAGAAGAGATTAAGGGCATAGAGGGGGATTATGCTATTAACCCAGCCCAACCAGCGCTGATGCAGAGACCAGCACTGTGTAACACAATATAATGTGCTGTAATCGCAGTGTAAACACAGTCTAACCTGCTCTTCACAAGTCTAACCCCACTGTGCTGTCACAATCTGGGCAGACAGGTCTCTCTTCTGCGTTTGTCAGCAGCCTGTCTTCTAAAATGGCCACCAGCCTCCTACTGGGAGTGCTGGGGCAGCTGGGAGGCAGGAGCAGAACTGTGTGTTTGGCTCCACCCCCTCCATTCTGGCGCCTTTCATCGCTGTATCAGTTGCTGCTTTTTAATGCCTGCCTGTCATTTTCTCCTGGCCACCTGCTACTCAGGGTGCCAGGAGTCACTAACCTTCTTGCTGCCAAATGCTGCTGGCGTCGGGCTGAGCTAATGGGGGACCACGATGACCTCCGCACACAGCGCATCTGGGTACCCCCCCAGAGACAGTGGTCTCTGTAGCTGATGACCCCAGCGCATGCCGCAAGCAGCGGCGGTGAGGTCTCCCCGGCAGCTCCAACGAAGCAGACAGGCAGGGGCAGTGAGCTGCCTGTCTGATCCTCTTGCTGATCGAGGATCCTTGATTTTTAGCAGAGAGCTCTTTGTATGTGACCAGCTCCTTTGGCACAAAATTAAGACTGACCTGTAGGGGGGTATAGAGGGGGAGGAGCTAGCTACTATTCAGATTTATTAAAGTGCCAGCTGTCCCCTAGTGGATGAAGGAGAAATATAACAATACCAGTTTATATTCCAACAATAACATCAATAGCAAGGGTCAACTTAGAAGATTCAATGTCCTATTGCTACTTACCTTATATCTCATTGGTGATTCATGTGTTATCTGTGAATGACTGTGCTGCTCAGGGTTATCCCCTTGTGGTGATGTTATTTCCTGTTTGTATTAATTAAGGTACTTTGTAAATATATGTGCCCTATAGTCAGTACTGCAGAGAAACTCCACCTGGGAGACGTTGGATCGTGTGGGGCAGTGAGCAGTATGAGCAGACAAGTGCCGGGAAGGGCTTTTTATAGTGTACATATAAATATATACATTATATATGCTGTGAAGAGATGAGACATCAGGATCTGCGTGCCCGACATGAAGCCGGAGTATGCGCAATACTAGACAGAACATGACAGTCTATTCAGCTGAAAAGACTGCCTGTGGGTACTTTGCAGAGACAGAGTGTTTACGCAACCACTGTCCCCAAAAGGATTTTTGCTACATAGCAGCGAAAGGTAAGTAGAAAATGCTATTGATCACAATGATATTGGCTGAGAATATTCAAGGCAATATTGCAATTATTGCTAAATAGGCCCCCAAATTCCTATTATCACTTTACAAAATTGTGAATAAAACAGAATTGATCAGAAATGTTCTGACCAGAACATCTTCAGGTTTCTAGGCGTATAAGTTTTATATTTTACATATGCAACTGCCTAGACACTAGTTTTTTTGTGGAAAATTAAATGACGATCTTTACATAATACACAGGGCTCTATTCAGCAACAATGCGGACATTAACCCAAATATTTTCAGACAACATTGCTTGTCCAAAAAGACTGCCTGCTCTGCGCATGCCCCATCCCTGCACAGCATAATATATATATATATATATATATATATATATAGGCGCTTAGATTAGCGTTCTAAAGATCAATCTTATTAAATGGTACATATATTGTTTACATAAACACATAGATATATAATACACTGAGGGGTCTATTTACTAAGCAGTGGTGCCAGCCAATCAGCTCCCAACTGTCATTTTTCAAACACAGTGAGATGACAGTTGGTAGCTGATTGGCTGGCACCTTATCACTTTTCACTCTGTCTCCTAACACTTCTTAGTAAATAGACCCCTTAGTACTCAGTCTTTAGAAATCTTTTTGACAAAGGATCAGTTCTTGATAGATGAAAAGATGAAATGTGGTCTCTTCTTATAGCAGACTTATGGAATTATCCTCAAGATTTTTTTTAATGTATGGATGGACACCAAATATATATAGTATAGTATATATAGTATGACTCCTAAAGAAAACCAATCCTTCCTTGGGACTGTGATGTAACAAACCCTCACACCAGAAAACAGCCAGACATAGCAGGCCAAAAGGCCACCATTAATATATATATATATATTTTATTATTTATTTGACAAATATTTCATTGACATAAAAACAGTTAATAACATGGAACTGTTAATTAATCAGATTTTTCCAATTAGATGTTGTGTTCAAATCGTAATTGGGTTAGTTACCACATTCACTGCTACGCCTAATGGTGAAAGCACCCAATGGACCGTGAACTTTCAACCAATAAAGAGACCCAACGCATTTTGTCCTTAAAATGACTTCATCAGGGGTATATCACAATTCGATGTACAATAACATTTAGTCCCAATTCTGCGACTGGACAAAAATCTGATGTATAATAACACTAAGGTCCTGATTCAGAGGCACTCGCTGTTTGCGAGCGCACGCTCTGAATCAGGGAGGGAATTTTTTTTTCGGCCTCCAGTCCGCTCGCTAAGCTGTGGGTGAACACCCACAGCTTTTACGAGTGGCCTGGTGATGGTCGCGATTATTGGGCTTGCGAGGAGAACATGTGGTAGGGTCTCGGCTCCAGCAAGCCCGAGTGGACTTCCTGCTATAATAGAGCAGGAAATCCACTACTGACATCAGTAGGGCCTCCCATAAATGCTAGATGTTACTAAGGGAACGCCTGCATTTGTGCAGCCACGCCTACAAAATGGGGCGAGCTGTCAATCAACATCGACAGCCACCCCGTCTTGTAGCAAGACCCGTTGCAACGGAGCTGCCGTCGCTGTATGGGTCTCGCACATGAGCACGCCAGAGGTGGCGCATGCGCAGTCGGGGACCATCGACCCGCTTGCAAGCGGGTCTGAATCAGGCCCTAAGTTCCAATATGTAACTGAACACAATTTTCACCGCAAAACAGCAACTTTAAACAGCAAAAAACAATGGAGATGTAGACCTCAGTGGCTGCACGTGCACTAAATATATATACATACATATAGCCCCATTTTTTGAGATATACCCCCTATAGCACTCGCTAAAGGGGTTATGTCCCCTTTCAATATTTAACAAGCAGCAATAACCTAAGATTTCCACTGTTTGTCACTGTATTGCTAATGCCATCTTTATATGGTGAGAGCAATATGGTCCCCATTGCCAGCAATGAGGATCTGCTATCAGCCTTTCCAGCTTCAGCTGAGCCTTCCAGACACTGCAGGTCCCTGCCAGGTGAAAGTGTCATGCACAAGACACAGAAACCGGTTGCTGGCAGCAATATGCTGCCAGCAACAGAGCAGAAGATGCGCTGAGGAGGAGGATCGTCGCTGGACCTCACTGGAGAGCTAAATAATGTTGAATAGTAGTGGCGTATTCATTAGTATCACTGCGGTACTAAACCAAATATGCCACTGGTATTTAGGTACATTCTAAAATGGGGCCATAGTGTATAAATTTATATGTACACTATGTGTATATATAACACAGTCGGGACAGGGATCCCTCTCCCTCTTTACACACACAGCAGCCGGAGAAACAGGACACTTCATCGGGGCATGGTCACTGATCAGCCTGAATTTCCTTCCCACCAGATAGTACCTGAGAGTTTCCAATGCCCATTTTATGGCCAACGCTTCCTTCTTGACTGTCGCATAGTTTCTCTCATTTGGGATTTAATTTCCTGCTTAAGTAAAAAATAGGGTGTTCCTCACCTTCCTTACTCTGGGACAGTACCGCTCCTATACATACTTCTGATGCATCAGTTTGCACAACAAGCTTCCTGTCAAAATCAGGAGTCATCAGAACTGGTTGGGAGCACAATGCTATTTTCAACTCCTGAAAAGCAGCCTCTGCTTCAGGACTCCATTCCACCATGACTTTCTGTTTGCCTAAGAAGGCTCTCACCTGCTTCTTATTCAGGGGTCGTGGCCAGTTTTGTATTGCCTCAATCTTATTAAGCTTTGGCTTTATCAAACCTCTGCCAATGGTGTATCCAAGATACTTTACTTCTTCCATCCCTAGACTACACTTTTTGGGGTTGGCTGTCAAACCTGCCTTATAGATGGAGTCCAACACTGCTTGTACTCTGGGCAAGTGAGACTGCCAATCAGGACTATGAATGACCACATCATCCAGATAAGCAGCAGCATACTGTCTATAGGACCTTAGAATCCTATCCATCATTCTTTGAAAGGTAGCAGGTGCTCCATGTAGCCCAAAGGGCAACATCTTGTATTGAGACAACCCCTCTGGTGCAGAAAAAGCTGTCTTTTCTTTGGCATTCTCAGTTAACGGCACTTGCCAATACCCTTTGGTTAAGTCAAGAGTGGTTAAATATCTGGCTATCCCTAGCCTTTCAATTAGTTCATCCACCCTAGGCATTGGGTAGGCATCGAACTTCGACACACTGTTCAATTTCCGGAAGTCATTGCAGAAATGCACACTCCCGTCGGGCTTTGGGATAAGCACAATGGGACTTGACCACTCACTATGCGATTCTGCAATTACATCCAACACTAACATTTTTTCTCATTTCTTTCGATACTGATTCTCTTTGGGCTTCTGGTAACCTATAGGGCCTTAACCCCTGGGTCAGTGATTATGTCATGTTTAATGATCGTGGTTTTTCCTGGTATGTCAGAACACAGCACCCTATTTCTGATCAGAAATTCCTTAACTTCCTGCTGTTGAATTGCTGACAGGGTTTTTGCCACTGTCACTTCGGGAACCAAGGGCCCTGGGTTTACTGGAGGGGCTCGGATGGCTGTCAGTACTGCTCTATCCTTCCAGGGTTTTATAAGATTTACATGGTATATCTGTTTTGGCTTTCTTTTCCCCGGCTGGTAAACTTTATCATTGACCTGCCCCACTTTTTCTAAAATTTCAAAGGGTCCTTGCCATTTAGCCAAAAGTTTACTTTCTACTGTGGGAACCAACACTCTGTCCCCAAGAGCAAAGTTGTGTAACCGATCATTGCGGTTGTATACCCTCTGCTGTGCCTGTTGGGCCTGTTCCAAGTGCTCTCTCACTATCGGTACCACAGCAGCAATTATTTCTTGCATTTGGGAAACATGCTCAATAACTGTTTTATACGGACTGGACTGCCCCTCACATGTCTCTTTGGCAATGTCTAGTAACCCCCTTGGGTGTCTCCCATATAACAAATCGAAAGGTGAAAACCCGGTGGAGGATTGAGGAACCTCTCTTATGGCCAACAACAAATAAGGCAACATGTAATCTCAATCTCTACCATCCTTGTCGAATACTTTTCTTACCATATGTTTTAACGTCTTGTTAAACCTCTCCACCAACCCATCGGTTTGGGGGTGATAGACCGAAGTTCTTCACTGTTCAATTTTGAACAGGCGGCATAACTCTTTCATGACTTTTGACATAAATGGAGTACCCTGGTCAGTCAGTATTTCCTTAGGTATTCCCAACCTGCTAAAGACATGGACTAACTCTCTAGCAATGGACTTGGTTGACATATTGCGCAATGGTAACGCTCCCGGGTACCTGGTAGCGTAATCCATTATCACCAGAATATATTGATGGCCCCGGGCAGACTTCGTTAATGGTCCAACCAAATCCATAGCAATTCTTTCAAATGGCACCTCTATTATAGGTAACAGTACTAGTGGACTTTTAAAATGTAACAAGTGAACCAATATCTTATAACATTTTAAAATGTGGTCTGGGAGCATGATACTGACATTCAGGGCAGGATGCATAAAAGTCAGATACCTCTTTATGGACCCCAGGCCAGAAAAACCTCTGCAAAATTCACTCAGTGGTTTTCTCTACCCCCAGGTGGCCTGCCGTTATATGACTATGAGCCAGATCTAACACTGTTTTCTTTGGAGCAATTAATTGTTCCACAATATCTTCCCCTTTCTTAGTCACCTGATACAAAAAAATCCTGACATACTGCCATGTGAGGATATGACAAAAGACTATCTGGGTCTATGGATTTACCATCGATCACTTTGACAGTCTCTCTGGCTTTTACCAGAGTAGGGTCATTTAACTGCTCCACGGCAAAGACCTCTCTTCTGACCTCTAAATCAGGCAGACGATCAACTGGCTCAATAACACTTCCAACCTCTGTGGGAGGCACATCACTTGGCGAGCCACCATCACGCTCCGCATTCTCTAGTTCGACAATCATACTAGAAAAAGGGAGCATCTCCGCCCTGAAGAAACTTCCTCTGCTACTACATCAGTAACCTTCTCAAATGGGTCAGGGTGGTTTACCTCTGTAAAAAATCAGATTTCCCACAACTTCCAGAAGTGAGCAAAGTCTCTCCCCAATATTGCATCATACATTAAGCCATGTACCAAACCCACAGAGACTATCGCGGAACCACATGCTGTTTCTATGTTCACTTCCGCAGTAACATAATAGCAAGCGTCCCCATGTATGCAGGTCACACCAACAGTTTCCCCTTATGCTTCAAGGGGTTCACCAGTTCAGCATTCATAAGTGTATCCTAGCTACCAGAATCTAACAGAGTCTCTACTTGGTTGCCTTCTACAGTGAGTACACACATGTGCTTATCTGTCTCAGCCTGCTGGTCAGCAGTACAGGCTGGTTGTGCAAAGAAAGACCCCCTGCGGTTGACATGAGCAGTATCACATTGCATAGGTTCAGGGGTAAGTGAACAATTAGCTGCAATATGGCATAAACCACCACATCGGAAACACTAACTCACATTATTATCTAGTCTTTTATGGGGTAGGAACCTTCCTGGCCTGGCTGGCCTGTCGGTTCCATGCACTCAGTCTTAAGTACATTCCATCACCCAGCACCTTTCTCCCCTGGAACAGTCTTACCAGTGTCGATGGGAGTTCGCCGATGCACCATCGGGGCTTAGTGGGGCAGACTCAACAGCTCCTCAGCTGCCACTTACCTCTCCACCTAACTGGTCTGCGAACTTAGGGTCTGCATGGCTCATCCGCTTGTGCAGAGTTTCAGGTAGCGATCACAGATACCAGTCCATCATGACTCTTTCCACAATCTGTGGTCCTGTCAGCATCTCGGGCTGTAGCCATATTGTTGTTAGATGGATGAGGTCATGCATCTGTGAGCGTGGAGGCTTTTCCATTTAGAATTCCCAGCAGTGGACTCATTGGGCATGAACAAATGTGGTGACTCCCAAGCGAGTTAGGATCTCCCGTTTTAGCTTTAAATAGTCCTTTGCATCAGCCAGGCACAAATCATAGTAGGCCTTTTGTGGTTCTCCAGATAGGAAGGGTGCCACTGTCTTGCCCACTGTTCTATGGGCCAACTCTCCCTTTCTGCAGTTCTCTCAAGGCCGTGAGATACACCTCCACATCATCACTTGGAGTCATCTTCTGTAAAAAGTGACTGGCGCGTATGGAGCGAGTGTGGGTTGGAGTGTCAGTTGAAGTATCTCCAGACCAGGCTACTAGGTGTTGTACCACCTTTTTTATGGGCTGGCTGGTTTCCGCTATGGCCTGGCGGGTTTCCTCGATGGTGACTTGTTGTTGCCTCTGGGCTGCCTCCAAGGCCAATAGTTGCACCTGGGTGGATTCTTGCTGAGCTCTGATAGCTTCTTGCTGAGCCCTGGTAGTGTCTTTTCTGAGCAGACGTAGCCTGAAGCAAGGCTTTTACAACATCCTCCATGTTGTTTTTAGGGGTAGGCTGAAAGCAGAAACTGGCCTCTCTGAGCATCTGCTGACACCACCTTCATGGATTCCACAATCTCGTGTCTGTCCCTTTAAATTTTAAAGGAAAATTTTTCCTTGCTGCAATTTCAGTGTAGGACTGCCTGCATTCTCCACCAATTGTGACACAGTTGGGACAGGGGTCCCTCTCCTGGGGTAGATGGACTCCATCTTTACACACACAGAAGCCGGAGAAACATGACACAGTTCTGGGGTTCTTGTGCAAGCTGGATGGAGCCAGTCTTTATTGTAACAGACACAAAAACAAAATCCTAGCCTGTCCGGGCTCTAACTAGACAGTAGGTTCCCTCACTATCAGAACACTAAACAAGTTCATGTCCACAGTACTTACAGGTTTGTATCAAACAGTGTCTCAGAGCAAGATAACCTGCGGGCCTGCTCTCCCAGGTGTAAGACACTCAGCCACAACTAAACCCAGCTTATATCAGCCATTTCCAGATGCAAGCCCTAATGAGCCTGCTACCAGGCTAAAAGGCCCAACACCTGGAGTGGCCTGTGGATGGAGCTCTCCCTCTCCTCAACATCCACACCTCCAGAACTCATTCCGGCTTTTCACCAAAGCCGACATTTCTAGTCTGTTTTGTCAAACAGACTTCTCCTGGGGGTTTCAAAACACATAGGACAGGAATCTGGGATACACATAGAAGCCTATCCAAACTTTTCCAGTGCTTCTGTCACAATATACAGTCAGGTGCATAACTATTGGGACATTGACAGAATTTTCATATTTTGGCCTCTATTCACCACCACAATGGCTTTGAAATGAAACAAATAAGACGTGCTTTAACTGCAGACTTTCAGATTTAATTTGAGGGTAATTACATCCAAATCAGGTGAACTGTGTAGGAATTACAATGGTTTCTATATGTGCCTCCCACTTTTTAGGGGGGCCAAAAGTAATGGGACTATCAACTCAAAAGCTATTTCATGGACAGGTGTGGGCTATTCCCTCATTATTTCATTATCAATTAAGCAGGTAAAGGTCTGGAGTTGATTCTAGGTGTGACATTTGCATTTGGAATCAGTTGCTGTCGACTCTCAATATGAGATCCAAAGAGCTGTCACTATCAGTGAAGCAAGCCATCATTAGGTTGAAAAATCAAAACAACCCCATCAGAGAGATAGCAAAAACATTAGGTGTGGCCAAATCAACTGTTTGGAACATTCTTAAAAAGAAAGAACGCACCGGAGAACTCAGCAACACCAAAAGACCCGGAAGACCAGGGAAAACAACTGTGGTGGATGACAGAAGAATTATTTCCCTGGTGAAGAAAAACCCCTTCACAACAGTTGGCCAAATCAAGAACACTCTCCAGGAGGTAGGTCTATATGTGTCAAAGTCAACAATCAAGAGAAGACTTCACAAGAGTGAATATAGAGGGTTCACCACAAGATGTTAACCATTGGTGAGCCTCAAAAACAAGAAGACCAGATTAGAGTTTGCCAAACAACATCTAAAAAAGCCATTACAGTTCTGGAACAACATCCTATGGACAGATGAGACAAAGATCAACTTGTACCAGAGTGATGGGAAGAGTATGGAGAAGGAAAGGAACTGCTCATGATCCAAAACATACCAACTCATCAGTGAAGCATGATGGTGGTAGTGTCATGGCGTGAGCATGTATGGCTGCCAATGTAACTGGTTCCCTTGTATTTATTGATGATGTGACTGCTGACAAAGGCAGCAGCATGAATTTTGAAGTGTTTCGGGCAATATTATATGCTCATATTCAGTCAAATGCTTCAGAACTCATTGGACGGCGCTTCACAGTGCAGATGGACAATGACCCGAAGCATACTGCAAAAGCAACCAAAGAGGTTTTTAAGGCTAAAAAGGGGAATGTTATGCAATGGCCAAGTCAATCCCCTGACCTGAATCCGATTGAGCATGCATTTCACTTGATGAAGACAAAACTGAAGGGAAAATGCCCCAAGAACAACCAGGAACTGAAGACATTTGCAGTAGAGGCCTGGCAGAGCATCACCAGGGATGAAACCCAGCGTCTGGTGATGTCTATGCTTTCCAGACTGCAGGCTGTAATTGCCTGCAAAGGATTTGCAACAAAGTATTAAAAAGTGAAAGTTAGATTTAGGATTGTTTAGTTTGTCCCATTACTTTTGGCCCCTTAAAAAGTGGCAGGCACATATAGAAACCGTTGTAATTCCTACACCGTTCACCTGATTTGGATGTAATTACCCTCAAATTAAATCTGAAAGTCTGCAGTTAAAGCACATCTTGCTTGTTTCATTTCAAAGCCACTGTGGTGGTGAATAGAGGCCAAAATATGAAAATTCTGCAAATGTCCCAATATTTATGCACCTGTGTATATTGTGATAGGATCACTGGTAAAGTGGTCTGTGGCAGGTACATTTGTCCCAGATTCCTGTCTTATGTGTTCTAAACCCCCAGGAGAAAGTCTGCAGTGTAGCAGGCTTGAGTCTCGGCTTTTTGAAAAGCCAGTTTGGGACCTGGGGGTTGTGGGTGAGAGGAGAGGGAGGGCTCCACCCACGGCCACTCCAGGTTTTGGTTCTCGCAGCCTGGTAACAGGCTTGTTAGGGTTTCCACCTGAGAGTGGCCAATATAAGCCTAGTGTGTTTAGGGCTGAGTGTCTCACCTGGGAGAGCAGGCAGGGAGTTTGCTCAGAGACACTTGAAAACCTAACTGTGAGTGTTGTGCTGTGCCTTTGTTGCTGGTGAGGGCATTAGGCCCTGCCAGGTTCTGGTAGTGATGGAACCACCTGTGAAGTTAGTGCCCCGACAGGGCTAGGATTTATGTTTATGTTTCCTTTATGTTATTTCTGACACTGTACAATAAAGACTGGCGCCGACCAGCTTGTACTCGCATCCAGACTGGTGCGCTGCTTCCCTGCTGCTGTGTGTGTGTGTAAGGAAGGAGACCTCTACCCAGGAGAGGGACCCCTAATCTGACTGTGTCACAATAAATATATATATATATCTATCTCTACCTTCCCTGGGCTTTCCTGACTTGAATACATCTGCTCCCTCCCCCACATACATACATACATTCTCATTCTCTCTCTCTCTCTCTCTCTCTCTCTCTCTCGTGTATATATAAATACACTGTATATAACTATGCATTTTTATAAAACTGTGTAATTATAATGCCGGGAAAACTGTAAGGGGTAAATTTACTAAAGTGAGAGGTTTTAGAATTGAGTTTTAAAAGTGATGTTGCCCATAGCAACCAATCAGATTCTAGCTATTATCTTTTAGAAGGTGCTAGTTAAATGTTAAGTAGAATCTGATTGGTTGCTATGGGGAACATCACTTTTAAAACTCACTCCTAAAAACTCTCACTTTAGTGACTTTACCCCTTAGTGTAATTACCGAGTCAAGGGCGGAAAGTGGGCCGAGTTTCAGCCAGCTGCAAAGACTGATTGGATGAGATCCATCTCCCTGCAGTTTGTGGCTGAAATAAGGATTTGTCTTCATATAATGCCATTCTGAGATGGCACTATATAAAGTAAGCTTTTATGTCTTTTTTTTTATGTTTTCTTGCTACCTGAATAACAGAAAAAGTTAAAGTGCTTCTAGAGGCAATGACTTTCTCTCTACAGTGCGATATTGTAGGAGTGGGGCGATTAACAGAGAAGATAATTACATTATTTATTTTTAACCTTTTGCTAAATAGTGTAAATACTTAAATAATGTGGAAACGCTCATTTCTGCATTATTTCAGTCAAAATTTGCTTGCTGAATAGACCCCATAAATTAAAAACCTATTGCTCTCTAGGTATACTAGACCTAGAAGCAGCGTCGGCCCGACCATTACGCAAAGCAGGGCCGGGTTACAGGCGGGGCGGACAGGGCAGTCCTCCAGGGGCCCCCATACCGCCACAAATATTTCCTGGAACCTGGCCACTCTGAACACTTCCTGGCCGGCTCCTGGCAGCATTACTCACACAGTACACTGCCAGCCACACTCACTGATGGACCGGTGGTCGGTGGACCAGACGGGTTCCGTGAACGTGATTGACTATGGATGCCCCGCCCCCTTACTGTGATAATACCGCGATTCACGGGTTATCGGGTAGGGGTGGGGCCTATTGCCACGAAGTGCCCACCCCCATCAGAAAGCTGATGCTGCTGTAGATACTGCAACAGGTACTGTGCGCTCTTTCTGGCCCTTCCTCCCTCTCTCCCTCTGTCCCCTCCTCCCTCTCCCACTTCCTCATTCCCTCCCTGTCCGTTTTTTCCTCTTTCTCCCTACCTTCTTTCTCTCTTCCCTTCCTCCCTCTATCTCACTCCATGTCCCTCTGTCCCACCCTCCATCCCTCTCTCTCCCCCCCTCTCCCTTCCTCTCTCTGTCTCCCTCCCTGTCACCCTTCCCCCCCCTCTCTCACGCCAACGCTATTTCTCTCTTTAAACAGTGCTGCCAAGTGAAGTTGATTTTTTTCATGTGTGAACTGTGCGCATGTGCAGTCCAGCAGACCAGACACAGAGAAGATCTGGGAGGGGAGCCATATTATTTGTGCGGACTGTTTCTGATTCCCTTATCTGTCCCTGGCTGCCTCTCATCTAGGGTAACTGAGCTGTAATGGCAGCCAGTTATCAACATCAGTCCGCAGAAACAAACCTGGCCACTGCAGCAACCTCTCTTGGGGGGGGGGCACTGGATGGTGTGTACTGGGGGAGGGGTTGAGGGGTGGTTGGACACTGCTGGGGAGGGGCGGTCCACAGGGTGCTGTCTGGGTGAATGGAATGCTGCTGTGTACTGGGGAAAGGGGGTACACTGGATAATGTGCACTGTAGAGAGAATGGGGGAGGGTGGGAATGGAGGGAGAGGTGCTGTGTACTGGGGGAAGGGAATCTGCTCACGTGCTGCATTCTGGGTAGAGCCGTATGCAGTCTCAGACAGCCAGGAGCATAGATTACAACTGCAGCAGGGCAGAGAAATCATGTCCGCTATGCTGCTGGGAGTCTGTTCCCTGCAGTGTCGCCAACATGATTTAGTATGCTGCCACCTTTCCGGTCAGTGGAGAATCTAGTGGCAAGGTAAGGGGCATAGTAGTCGCTGCGTGAGGCCGTGACAATTATATTGATGGGGCCCCCACAAGCCTTAATCCAGCCCTGACGCAAAGTACACTGGTGTGTAGGGTGCGAAGCTCCCTGCACAGAGCAAAACATAAATCTCCACCCATCCGCCCTGCCTCCGGTACGTTCTGTAGTCAGGTGAGAGGGAGAGGAGGGGGAGGGTAGAGGGAGGCGTACGATAAATGTACAGCTTACCTGGGGCGGGATGCACCAAATGGAAAATGTGGTAAAACCCCTGTTTACCGCATTTTCCGTATGCAGCAATCTCCTGGCCGCTGGGCTGCGATGCGGAGGGTAACGCCAGCTATTGCTGGCGTTACCCTAGAGAAGCCTATGGGCTTCTACCACATCGCGCTGGTATGAGGGATCCCTCTCAGCATGTCCCGAGGCCGTCCTGTCACTCTGCGCATGCGCAGATGGACTCCCGGGTCATAAACCCGGAAGTCCACTGTGCAGGAGAGATCGCAAAGGTCAGCTCTTATCGGAAGAGCTGTCCTTTGCTGTACAAATCGCATATGTTAGTGCGTATGCGATCTGTACAATTGCGATGTCCGGCGGTGTTAGGGGGTAAGTATTAGTGCATCCCGCCGCCAGATATGCCCGACCCTGCCTAGAAGTTTATAAAAAGTAAAGTAGGCACTTTTAGTTCCACAACTGCTTAAGTATTACATTCCAATTACTACTTAGACATAGGTATGGTTTTATCTGTTTGTACATTATATTGTTTTTCCTTTAAACAAATGTGATTGAGGAAAGTAATCTTACCCCATTAGCTGCGTTAAGTGGTGCAAGAGGCAATAAAGCATGATAGATTGTTACTCATAATAATTCCATTCATAAATACATCCAACTTTATTTAGAAATATATTTTAAAAATATATAATATTCTATAACATGCGACAAAAAGTGTTTTTTTTTTTTAATACATAACCATATTTTTGGAAGGAAAACTATTTCCCTGATAATATAATACACAGACAACTAAGCAGATACATGTAACCTTATTTATAAGTAGATGGTGATTGTCACAATAACAAAGAAAAACTGCACCCTGCTGGAGTCTTGTTTAGCCTCAGGCTGAAGTCCTGTCCAGCAAGGCTGAGGGGAGGGAGGGGTAGGTGATATTTTACAAACTTTAATCAGCACATAAAGAATAAGATGTTTCCCTTGCAGTCCCCTGTTACTTGCTCTGCAATGGGCCAGTGTACAGATGAAACCTTCCATCATGCCTTATTGCGCCTTGCCCCATATAATGCAGCTAACGGAACAGTAACTAGGGAGAGATTATCGGCAGAGCCTGTGCGTGGGTGATAACTGTGCTCGGGGCTCTGGCAAATTTAGTACACCTGCAAATGATTCCAACTATTTACCGTGGCAGCCAATAGCAGGCAATGAAAGAGCATACTCCCACCATCCTCACAGATAGGCAGACATGCAAATACTTACACTACACCTCTCACTGCTGAGGACCATACTGTGATACTGGTGTCCTGTGCTAGGAACACAGAGGACAGTGCAGCGGGGATGTGCTGACATCATATACCATCCATACTGGATGCATATACCAAACTGACAGCTTACTTTATGCCACCCATAGAGGACACCAGCCTTACTGATAGCCTATGCCATCCACATTGACAGGAGATACCAGCCACGCTGACAGCCTATGCCAGTGACATGTACACTTGCTCCATCCCTTGCTCCCGATGAGGTATGTGGTTGGATCTGGCTGATGTGCAGTAGCAGGAAAGCGGCGTCTGGCTTTAGTCTCCACTCCCCACTAAAAAAAATGTTCTCCCCTCCCTACCTCCTCAGCGGTCACCATGGTGGGTGGAGACTCCCCCCTTCCTCTGTGTGACTCCTCCTCACCTCCCTCCCCCCTCTCTCCTCCTATCCCCGACACTCTCCGCCCCGCCACCTCTTCCTCTCGCTGCTGCCTGAACTGAAGCAAACTCCTCTAGAGGGAGAAGCAAGCAGTAGACAGTCACTCAGCGGCCGGAGAGAGGAAGCAGGGACCGCGCACCGTACGCACACAGCGGGAGAGAGGAGGCGCCGTGCTGCCACACTGACCGGAGGAGCAACGAGAGACAGGAGGAGGAGACGCCGGCCAGTGACCATACAGCAGCAGCCAGCACTGCTCCATCCCGTCCTCTGCGACCCACACACAGCGGCTGCTGAGAGGGGAGATCGGTGACACGGGAAGGAGGGGAGAAGCCCAGCACGTCCTCTCTCTCTTTTCTCACGCCCCATCTGTTCTCTCCTCCCCGGGCCAGCCTGCAGCCTCTCCGCGCACAGACTTCCAGCGCCCGGACCGCAGCGCTCCCTGTGTGGCAGAGGAGACCCGGAGGTGTTCTGAGAGAGAGGGGAGAGCCCTTGTCCCCCGCCCCCTCCCCCTGTTGATGTGAGCGCTCCTGTGTTTGGAAACCCGGGGGCCGAGTAAAGGAAAGTGCGGATTCTGCATCGGGCTTATTTTAAGTTTCCTTTTGCTCTTGCTAGTAACGCAGAGCCCGCTCCCAGCGCTGCGTGTGGGGTTTTCTATCTGTACAGACACGTTTTCTAGGCAATTTCTTTCCCCTGGAAGAGTGGATCATGGTTGGGGAAATGGAAACAAAGGAGAAGCCGAAGCCGACCCCAGACTATCTGATGCAGCTTATGAACGATAAGAAGCTGATGAGCAGCCTGCCCAACTTCTGCGGGATATTTAACCACCTGGAGCGACTCCTGGATGAAGGTATATTCCACCAGGTCCACGCAAGGGCTGCTAGAGCCACACACCGGCCACATGTCTATTGCACGCAGCCATTTCTGCTTCAGGGACTCAACTTTCCCTGCGTAAAGTTTCGGTTTTCAACAGAGTTTGGTTCCCATTGGAGAGCCCTCCCCGTGCCAGGCTGCCCCCTACCAGAGCCCTCCCCGTGCCAGGCTGCCCCCTACCAGAGCCATGTGACTTGCTGGAATGTGGCTCTTTCTGGTGCTAACCAAACCTGTGATGCAATAGGGAGAGGGGCGAGGGGAGTAACTGCCCCTATAGTGGCCTCTATATTGAGTGGTCGTGGCAGTGTTTTATGCACTATTTATATTTTACAGTAGCTATTACTGTGCTAGTTACTGTATCAAACATATATATTTATTAGATTTGACAAAGTTCCCCCAGTTTAAATATGTCGACGCTTATCTAAAACAACTGTTCTAGTAATCTCTTTCCTGTGCAATGTTCTAAGCACATTCCCCAAGGCTGTTGCTGAGCTCCGCTATGTAACATAGATGGGCTTACTGTTATCATGAAGTCTGGACATGTGATAATAGCTAACATCTAGTATTGCCCGTAATGTTACATTGAAAACGAATAGTACTGGTCCCTGCAGTTGTGTGCTGGAGGCCACTCACTAGCTGCCCATTTGCTGTCTTTGTCTAGTTTTAAGCCATTTACTGCTCTTAGTTGCCACCGAGGCATTTGGCATATGAGGAGGCCATCTTAAAACTGTGGCATGGTCTGAAAGTTTTCAATGATCTCCTTTTTATTTCTACTGTGAGCAGGAATCTTTCTTTGTGTTCTTATTGTTAATAGGGTAACTGGAGAGGGAGGTTAACTGGTGTGTTACAATGTTAGGCAGATACATTAATTTTGTTGAAAGTGGGGAAAAAAAAGGACAGCCATTACTGAGGGAAAAATCGGCTTCCGAATTTCACTGCAAGTGGCATCCAGTTTATGTATTGCTGGTAGTATTGATCTGGCAGGCTGAAAAGAACAGACACTTTATTGCTTTTCCTCCTCAGGTTGTAGACTTCTTCAGTGATCTGAGATTAGCAACAGCAGCAAGAAACAATATTCTTTTTATCCCCTTTGTATTGAAGATAGAAATTCCAGTAAAATGGTGTGCTATGCATTATAAATCCAAGGCTTTCACTTGTCAGTTGTGCATGGCACCAACTGCTGTAATACTCCTTACTCTCATGTGTGTAATATATTATTGTGATTTCGTAGTCCCAAACTAGGAGATTAAGATAAACCCACACTGGATTATTTTACATTTCAGTAGTAGCTAGACTATGCACTTCCACTCTCTCCCACACTCCTTTTCCTGTTTAATTTACAGACTAAACTGTGTCCCAACAAGGTTTACACCATTATAAACAGACAAGCGATGCTGTTCACTATTTGGCCTGGCCTGTTCCTGGTAGATAAGAGGGTGCAATTAGCATATTCAGAAGTCTGTAGTCATGAGAACTACAAATGACTTGTGCTCTTTACAGACTGAGGCATTTACCAAAAATTATTTATATTATAGGAATAATGAAATTCAGTTAAACAAAATATTGATACCCATTTAAAGATTTCCATGATTCCAACATCATTGTTTATATAAAGCTGTATTACTGGACATACTTATTGACTTTCCTTTCATTTCAAATGTGACTGTTTTATTTCATGCCTACCCTTCTCATTCACAAAGGATGGGTTCAGCATGTAACCTCTCTCTCCTCTTGTTTATTTCTGGGGGTGGAGAGATGGTTGTTTTTGCAGCTGTTGGTCAGCCAAATACAAATATTTGTATTGCAATAGACCTTTTTAATTTTATTTTTCAATTACTCCTCCTTTAACATATATCTACAAACATATTAGCAGTTGTGCACATGGCAAAGAGATATATATATTATTTGTGAATGCAAGATATTCAGTAGAGTTGCTCAGGTACTGTGAACCAACAAAGCTGCTGATTCCATTGTTACATAAAGAGAATTTTATAAGGAAGTTAGCATTGCCTGGGGAAAGATTCCTTTCTTGGATATTTAAAGCGGTCTTTCCAGTGATGCTCTTACCCCTGGCATTTATTTTTATTTGATTGAGTAAGCACAATAACTGTTGATTTGTTCAGGGCCTAAATGCAATCTAGTTTAAAGTGTATATACATTTAAATATAATGCACAAATAAGGGCTGCCACTGTTTCCTTTTAATGCTGAACATCAAGGCCTTTTAAATATTTTAAAGGAAGTGACATGCTGAGCAGCCTGTGTTTTTTTTTTTTTTTAACTAAATTAAACAGGATATTACAGTAAAGTGTAAATGTAACACATGCCATATTTACATAATTGGAAACAATGGTCACATAAGGAAGTGGAAATGGGTAAAGTCCCTGGAGCTTAAAGTATCCTATAAGGGTTTCATGTACGTGTTTTTTTTATTTTACCTTTTTGTTACAACATTGTTTTGCATATATCCTCTAGATTGTAAGCTATCTGATTTGACGGGGGGCGCGGGGGGGGGGGTCTTTTCTTACTGTATCATATTGTTGAGTAACTATGTAATCTCTGATTTCTGCTGCTCTGGTTCTAATATTGGTGTAATATAAATATCTGGTAATAGGATCATGATTTCTTTTGTCGGCTTCATTTTTTTGACAGTGATACCCTTTATTTTGTTTATCTATTTTTCTCTGGAATATTATATAAAATCAGAGAAAAATTCTGTTCATTTTTGCTTTTCTGTTAAATTTCAATCCAAAGAATCCAACTCGTGATTGGCCCAAGTGATATGCGTAGTATAATTTCAAGAGAATCTGATGAGTATATGTAACCTGTTTAGCTGGGTCTTTTCTTCTGCTCCACGTATTACATCATTGCCTTTTTTACTGTAAAAGTTACATGTACATGTTAGTTTGCTGCTTTGTTAATATTAGTTGCTGGTTTTGCTTGATTGTTGCAACAGTTGAGGTTTTTTTTTTTTGTTTGTTTTTTGGTGATATGTAGAAAATTCGTGGACATATAAAGCTTTTTAAATATTCTTAAATTCAGATCTACCAACCACCATTAAATTTGGTATTTTCTCCATGCTATGTGTAGATCACTTGAGCACTTTATTACATACCAAGTTTCTAGACTTCCTTGTGTACTAGGGATCCACTGTTATTCAACTAGAGTAACTTGATGCCAAAGGCTCAGTCTTTTTAAAGGGCTTGGTTGTTCTTCCTGTTTTTTGTATGTTGGGCTGTGCAGGCTGCAGGAATCTGTATGTATAAAAGGAGGGGGGAACTTAAAACTTCCAGGAATGTACAATAACACCACACTGCAGCGCAAAAAGAAACCTTGCATGAAATTGAATGTTTTATTTAATGGCTTTAGGTTTTAAGCCACTAAGGGGCGCCTGTATGCTCTCTACAGTTTGAGATGAATGGGATTCGTGTTTAAATTTAGAATAAAAAATTACAGTAGTTTTACAAAGACACACTGTGTTAGTTCACTAAGGACATAATTCATGTAAAGATAACATTTTATTTAGCCATTTTTTCTTTTTCCTTTATTAAAAAATATTTATTAACATTATGAATTATACGTGTGTGTGTATAACTTCTACATATGCACATCACTGCTTTTTGAGTTGTCTGCAAAATAAAAAAAATAGAAATATATAACTTTTTTTTTGCACCTACAAATAGAATGTCTTTCTAAACTCCATTAAATTCCACAGAAAGTTAGTGCTACACTGCTCCTACTTAGATTTCTAGTGGTCTCAGTAAGTGAGGCAGTAACTAGCCCTTCTGTACTTTACCAGATTATCTTTCTTCTCAAACTGTCCACTAGATCTAGTTAGCGCCGCAGTCAGTTCAATAATGCAAGAAATCCAAGCAGACTTTTAGAGGGAGTCTTTAATGCTTGCAACAGGTACTGCTTCTGTAGTGCAGATGAGCCAAGCAATCTTGAAAACCAACCTTACACCTTGCCTGCTATGGCTACTACACCATTAATGCAGAATAGGCTGTTGCAGACATTGTGAAAAATCTTTCACAGTGACCTACCAGTTATGGTGCATACACACGGTCAGATTTCTTAACATATATGAACGATAACTATTGTAAAAATCGTTCATATCTTTGACATGTAGGGCATGCATCGACGAATGATGCGCGTTCCCGCATGTCCGATAACGATCTCTAACATCAACTATGTTTGCAGTCAGATTTTGACTATTTCATTCATTTTAATACTGTCAGAAATCGTTCTATCGTTCATCATTGATGAAATTGTTAAAATCGTTGTAAAAACCGTTAATCAAATCTGACTATGTGTATGCACCATTAATGTTCTATTTACAGGTTAATGTTCATGCACTGAGCTCTGCTCAGTATCTCATAGCAATCTGAAAGACTTAAATTAATTTTATTGACATCAGGATAAGCCTTTATGGAGGTGATTAGATTCTTGGCAAAAGAATTCCAGAGCAGTGGATTGCGACCAATTTTTCCTCGCACCCCCTAGAGATGCACAGGAAACTAGTAATGTTCAGTCTATAGGTAAGTAACAGACAAATATGTGCATGCTCAAATATCGAGGTGATGTTCGGCAGCACAACGCTTGGAATTGAATCCCTGCATATGAATTTTGTGAGAGTATCCTAGCGGTAAAGCCTGGCTGAGAGGGATGTCTTGGTAATATAATACAACACATAAGCAGATCCTTTTTAGGCATGTATCAAATATGTGACTATTTAATATTTTTGGGTATTCTGCTATCTGGTGCATAACTACTGGTGAATCTGTGAGAGTGGTTGAATCCTGGAATGGACTCTTGTTACGTAAATGAAAATGTTTTGGTGAAGTTAGTTTGTTACTCTGTGTTTATGTGTGTGTGTATATATATATGTGTGTATATATATATGTGTGTATATATATATGTGTGTGTATATATATATATATATATATATATATATATATTTATATATATATATATATATATATAATCACACACATTGTTTAGAAAATTGACAATGTATGATACCCACTAGACAGAATGCATCTTTATGTAATAATTATGCTTATCTGAATAGCAGACCATTGTTAATCATTTTGCCCTAGGTGATCATGCAAAGTGATTCTGGAAAGCAACAAATAGTCTAAAATGCACATTTAATGTTAATATTTTAAAGAAATGTATATTGGTCAAATATTATCCTCTTCAGTGACAGCTCGTGTAAATAACACTGCTCCTTCTGAAGACACTCAAGAGTACCCATAGGGGCCTCTAAGATCACTTCCGTACAATCAGATTGTCTTCCCGCCTTTGGTGACTAATCATCTTTCCAAATATGAAATAGCAAAATATATACCCACACATACATGTTCATGCAGCCTTTCTTTGGGTGCTTCGGCTTCCTCCCACAGGTCATACAATAAACTGGTATGTTCATTTGCTTTGGCTGAAATTGGCCCTAGTGTGTACGTTTGTGTGATTAGAGAAATTGGATTACTGTAAATTCATTGGGGCAGGGTCTGAATGCTTAAATATCCTCTGCAAAGCACTTTGTAATATGTTGATGTAATATAAATATATCATTACACACACATCTTTCCACATACACATGTGCTTGTATATTACAAAGACATTTTGTTAAACTCTTGGTAATACTATGTAAAATGGCTGTTAGATACACACACACGTACGTGTGCGTGTGTGTGTGTGTGTGTGTGGAGAGGGAGAGGACATTTCCATAATGTTCAAAATTGCTGCACAGTTTTCAGATGCTTTAAATGCTCATTTCATCTTGGATTCAAAATGATATAACCAACAAAAACAACAACAGAGCCTTGTTCTCACAGTCTTCTGAATTATTCACAAACTGAGCAGCTCCTCTAAACGCCTCACTCTTGAGGATTAATTTTACCCTTTTCTCCAAGGTTTTTTTTTCTCTGATTGAATTTGATGATTTGAGCAGTATCCGTATAAAGTATGTAACATTTTATGATTAGAAAAAGAACACAAGAATGTAGTTTAGGTCAAATAGGACACAATTTTCCAAAAACGTAATATTTCAGGATTTTTCTAAATTGCCAACCACCATACTAGAATAAAACTGA
Source organism: Taudactylus pleione (assembly GCA_031769625.1). Lineage (NCBI taxonomy): Eukaryota > Metazoa > Chordata > Amphibia > Anura > Myobatrachidae > Taudactylus > Taudactylus pleione. Next base: position 32,364,479 of record JAUIMM010000006.1, read on the forward strand.
ATTTTAAATCTACTTTTAAAAAAAAATATTATGTCTGGGAAAGAAAATATAGATGTGTGTGTGTATATATTTTATATTGGAGCACAGACGGTGTAATGGTTAGCGTTACTGCCTCACAGCACTGATTCCCACTACGGCCCTAACTGTTTGTATATTCTCCCTGTGCTTGCGTGGGTTTCCTCCGGGTACTCCGGTTTCCTCCCACACTCCAAAATATATACTGGTAGGTTAATTGGCTCCCCTCAAAATTGACCATAGTGTGTATGTTTGCCAGCATGTGGTAGAGAATATAGATTGTAAGCTCCACTGGGGCAGGGACAGATGTGCATGGTAAGATATTCTCCGTAAAGTGCTGCAGAATATGTATATGTGTGCGCTATATAAATAACTGGAGATATATATATGTCTCTCCAAGCTGCACATAAAGTTTATGGTTGCTGTGAAAGTACCCCCCCTTCCCCAAATAAAATGTTTTATCCTGAAAGCCAGAAGCCTTACGTTCTGTTATTTTTAGGTGATTGGCATACAAGACCCTTTTTATTTTAACTTCTAATAAATAATATAGACTAAATTTGGTGTTAGTATCGCTATAATAACTGTGTTGCTTGTTTTTTATAATGAGTCTCCAAATTTTAATAATAATTATCGGGCGTGGATTAGTTATCTGCATTGCGAAGCAGGCCACTTGTATACCATTTAAGGTGCCCATCCACTAGAAGATTAAGTTGAACCATAACTATATCATTCAATCGTTTGCAAAAATGCCTAAAAGGACCAGTTATTCGCACTCCCGCTGGTCGTTTAGACATCTATCATCGGGCAAACATGCTGGACAACCTGACGATAACGTCCGGTTCAGCATGTTTGCAGATGATTGATATGCATACACTGAATGACTGCTCGTTCAGTGTATGCACATCAGACTGACAAATTACTGCATGATTACAATGTCGTAATCGTGCAGTCGTTTTGAGGTCTGCTAGTGGATGGGCAGCTTTTAGATGCTAATTTAACTGACTTCTATCTGTTAGCTATCTGATTCTAAACTTTTCTTCCCTAGATCATTTTCTGTTAAACAAAACTAAATAATGTCCTTTGCAATATTTTAAGACTGCAATACATTTGGTTAGAATAGTTTTTTGGTGGTTTGACATAATTTAATGTAATCCTGTAACCTAATCTTCAGAATGCAGGCTTTATTTAACCATCATCTTACATTTGTTTTACTGGAACATTAAAAGCACACTCTCACATTACAGTGTTTAACTGTAATTAATGATCATGTATTTTTGCAGCACAAATGCAATTAATACGTATTAAAAATGCATGACTTAAAGCAGGTTTCTAGTTTTCCAAAGACACGCCCTACCTGAAAACTGGTGGTTAGGATCCCACTAAATCATTTGGAATCTTCCACTCTCTCCACTGGCACTTTAACAAGTCTACCCCCATTCAATGTTCTGCTTTTACATTGAAACTAGATCTGCAACGGCGTTGAGACGCACTGGCATGCCTGCGTTCACCTGGCCACTCCCCCGTTACCGCCCACAGACAGCGCTTCTTGTCAATCACTCTGTAAAGAGTCTGTGTATGTAGTACTGACTGAAGCACCTGGCTCGCTCACGCACTGCAATGCATGCGCAGTGCAAATTAATCGACCAATTGCGTGCGTATACGCAACTGCGTTCCTTGCTGAATCAGGCCCTTAGTGAGCAGGAACTAAAAATATTTCTCTCCTTTGGCTCTTTGCCCTCCCCTGGGATGACCCTCTTGTACCTCCTCTGGCATGTTGTCCGCTGATAAGAGGACATGGGATAAATACCTGTAACTAGAACCAGATATGTTCCAAAACATGGGGATGTCAACTAAAGCATGTTACATTTGTCATGTCTGTTTATACACTTATCACAAATGTAAAAAAGCAAGCTAGTAAAACACCTATAATTAATGCTAGGGAGTATGAAGCCTTCCAGGCACATTCACCAGCTGAGTAGGCAGATTCCTGTTCAATTAAGTATTTAAAAAGGTAGAAATTTCAACAAAAAGCATTTTAAAGGGGGAAAAAAATGCTTAATTGGATAGCTGAAAGATTGCAAAAGCTTAGTCTGTTTCATAGCATAGGCACATAATCAATATAGTCCTTGTAAATATATCACCATTATTGGTGCACTGTGGCATATTCTCTCTTCTGCACACCTCTGTTTTAAATTAAAAATTTAAACCAGTTTAACAGATGTCTGAGCAGACAAGACTGTTCTGTATGCACGTTTCGCTTTAGTTTATTATAAAAGATGTTCCAAACAGACAGCAGAAAGACCAGGAAGTTGAATCCATTTTTATCAGCTGCAAACAAACATACAGGAAGGGGGTCTTTTCCGGCTTGTTGAATACAGCGTTTCCTCCAATTGTTTTTAGCAATATATTGGAACAGAAGGTATGTGTTTCAAAATGGATGTAATCAGAATATTTACCATCTGTACTGATGTGTTTCTTATGCTGGCAATATGTAGATGGTTTATGTTGTAGTATTTGGCCGAGTTTAAACAGAGGTAACTGTTAGATTTGTCATCCTCTTTCTAACCACATGACTTCTGGACTTTGCGCAATATTAGATTCCTTTGCTAAATCCTTTTTTTTTTTTTTTTTCATGCTGTTTAGAAAAATTAATTGGTTGCAAACTTACTAACTTATTGTAGATGGGCTCATATGCATAAATACTTTGTTCATTTTTCTGTATACAAACTAACTGCTTACTGCTCTTGTTCAAGTTATTTTATGTACATTTTAGCGTAGTTTTGATGCATTATGTTTAAGCAGTAATTTCATATGCAAATAATATAATCTATCCCCCTAAAAATAAGCTGGATGCTGCACCCTCATATATGGAAAGCTCTAAAAAGTTACCAGTTTTGCCAATATTTGTGGTATAGAACTCATGAGCACAGTAATATTGAGTTGTTCAGCCTTATTGCCGATTTTTAGTGTTCTTTTATATAAGGCATTATTTTATTTTAGGTTTGGTGATTAGCACGAGTAGCTGTATATGTTAGGCATATAAGTTCTCAGAGGAGAGATGGTGGGAGGTCGTATCCGCCCCCTATCTGACTAGACTGCATTACCTAATGTATATTTTATGTGTATTTCGTGATCCGCACCTTCATATGATTTATAGTCTAATTCTGCGTATCCACTTGCAGATTAAAATGAGTGATTGAACAATATCGTTATCGTTCAATCACTCGTTAATCGTGCATGAAAATGACCAGAGATGTGCTCTCCCGCTGGTCGTTTTCTACATCAATCATCGCCTGAACATGCTGGTCAATCTGCCGATAACTACAGACTGACCATGATCAGGGATGAGGGAGGGTGCCTGCACACTGAATGACATATCGTTCAGTGTAGGCACTACATGGAAAGAGGAACGACTGTACGATTACAATGTTGTAATTGTACTGTCGTTCCACTATCTGCTAGTGGATTCGCACCTTTTCTTTTGGAGCAGATCATAAATGGCACCTACCCTTAATAGTGGTCTCTGCAAGCAGCATAGCTGGGACTAACAGGTAAAGTCTTGTAACAAGAATGTATATAGTCATACCTCAACTTTTACATTGGGCAAATACACAGAGAAGATAACAGATAAATCACCTTGAAATACCTAAACAATGTGTGCTACCTTATATCACACTGCAAAGCTAATGCACTTTGACGGGATGAAAACAAACCCTGGAAAACTATTTTTAATTGTAGTACATTTTCATGTGACAGGGAAAAAGCTGTCAAATATTATTAAAACAGCCTATAACTGAACTATTAAGTTAATCTGCTATGTATGTCAGTCCTAAATGCTTTAGACATTAGGTTAATGTATAGAGTTATACTGTAACTTCTTTCTTCCAAGGCCCATAAGGCTCTTGTTTTTATTTTTCTCTACCAATGTACCCTTCCACTGTTTTTTGAATTTTCATAAACCTTACCATATAATTGAATTGTCCACCTTCATCTCCCCTGTAATTCATTTCTCTATTCTTCCCTTAATTCAGTAGTTCCCAAACTACTGCAGGGGTGCCATGGGTTGTCCATTTCCAAATCAAATAATTTGATGGTCCTAGTACTAACCCATGCTTGTGGCTGCCAATTATAAAATGTGGACAAACGGAAGTGCAACCCTGTCCTCCACCACATACAGAACCTAAGGATGACAAATGAGCACAATTTAGTTAATTTATAATTTGACACATTTTCCATAAGAATATTTTGGCAATTAAGGGTTATGTGAAGAAATTGCTGATACTCCAGATTGCCCTGGTTCAAGACAGTTTGGGAAGCAGTATATTCATTATGCCCTCCCCCATTGCTTCTACCTTCGTCCAGAATTTAATTTGCAGGTCAAATACAGTTTACTGCATGCAAAGTAATTAGTCTTGGGAAATGAGTGCTATAATGTACTCTGGCCAAGTATAAAGTTATTACAGTGTGCTTTACAATATAGAATTAAAAATGTTTGGATGGTTGTCCTATTACTCCTGGTAGTTAGTTTGTTATGGTTATCGCTGAGTTGTTTTTGTTTCTAAATCTGAATTCACTATTTAGATAACACAATAGGACTAGATGAATCCGCTTGTTATCTAAATGTTTTCTCTAAAATGTGCTACACCTAAATATTAGAAATAGATTTTATTCATTATCTATAATCTGCCAATTGCTTTGATAGTTACAAGAGTTGTAACTAATTAAGTGATCTGTTGTCCGACCATGGTGCTATGGATAGATAGTAGGTTAAGATTAACAAGCTACAGTTTTGTGGCTGGATGTTTGTAAAAAGCGTTGGTTGTGTAAAATGCATTGTTTGGCTTGCTCTGTCAAAATGTTGCCACTTATTTATCATTTTAAAGTTTGTTACACTGTAAAAACTTTACTATATGCGCACACAATAGTCCAAGCAGCACAATGGGGTGAATTCAAAGTTGAATTTGGGTAGCGTAAATATGTGATTTAAATATTGCATATATCGCAGCAAATTTGCATGAATTATCATGCTTTGTCAGCAATGCAATTGGAAATGGTGATTCCTAGGAATTAATGTAATGTCGTGCGTTATTTTGCAATGCGTAACCAGGGAGAAGTGGACGAAAAATGGGGGAAATCACCCTGAACCCCCCCAAAAGTGCCAAATAACAGCAGAGCAGCATTAGAAAGTGCAGAGTGGCCTTAAGCAATTTATTAGATGTTCTTAAAAGGTGTCAAATGATCGATTTTACATTTTTTTTGTTACTGATGTTAAAGTGGTAGGTAGCAAGTGGTTTTCAGGAAATTAAAACCTGTATAGTATTTTGGGGTTACAGAAAATTGTATTGTCTTTTTTTTTCAGTGTTTTTAAGGCAAATTTACAAACTTTTGGAACAACCCTTTTCACTCACTCCTGCAAGTTCAAAAGCATTTTCCTATAAATGAATCACCCCCACATACCTGTCATTTACCCTATTTCTTTTAGCATTTTAGAGAAATGAATTTGAAAACTGTCATCTCAATATTGGCTATAGTATGCTATTTAAATGCCTCCAAGTACCTTATTGTGTGTGGAGTATCGGAGGTTCTGCTATGTGGCCCAACATTTTTAACTTAAAAAAAAAAAAAAAATGTCCCCACCTTATCCAGTGCTCAGTGGGGTGCGAGGGGAAAAATTTGATTTTGCTCTGAAATTTGTCCGAGTATGTGTAATTGAATTACAAGATTGTGCGGATATGACTTTTACCTGCGAAACCATGTTCCTGACACCTTGTGCTAAATTGAATTTCCCCAAAGTGTTTTGAAGCACTGTATTTGAGCACAACTGTGCTCTTTGGTCAAAACAGCATTGGAAATGGGACTGAATGAATTAGTGGAATTTCTGATTCTGCTACATACGGATAGGGAATGCATGAAATCATGTCCCCCCTTTTTTGTCTTTTTTTTTTTTTTTTCTTCCTTTTCCTTCCTCCACAATCTGTTCCAGTCCTTGAATGCAATAATGCCCTTTTGTCCATTATATTGTTGAATATGTGCTAATTAGGCATGTCAGTACAGTGGATGCGCGCATGCCACCACAGCTGACAGGAGAAACTGGTGTTATGCTAAATACTGGCACTTCCTGACAGCTCAGGCTGATTGAACTACAGCAGGAGTCTGCTATAGGAAACAATGGGCTTTTACACACTGCACAGCTGAGTGAACATTTTTTTGTCTTGTCTGGTTAGGGAAAGTGTGTTTAGTTATTTTTTTCGCCTTAACAGTGGGAGGTTTATATGTGTGGATGGATGTGTATATACACACACACTTTGTAAATAGTCCAGAACCCTGCAATTTCAAGGTACGTTAATCTATTTTTACTTATTGAGTGTCATGTTCCCAGTTTTCTGCATTTTAGTGGAAGTTTATCATTTAAGGACACACTTGCAAGTGGTTTCATACCTAGTGTGATCTCCTGCATTTCATTGCTGAAAATGTCTGTATGATGGAAGCTTAGTTTGTAGATGTCAGGTGGCAGACCCTATCAGCTATGCATGTGTTATCTAAACCTTCAAAGTGTGCAGAAATCCTTTTTTTACACTAACAATATTACTGAAGACTCCCATATGTACAGCTCAGTTTGTTTGTGTGTGTATCTCTATCTCTTGCTAGTAACAATAAATAGTATTTTTTTTCCTGAAATATCTACATCCATATTGCACTTGTGTAGATATTTACAGATTATTGATTTGGTTTTCTGTGAGTATTTAGGAGAACAATGTTTTTATAAAAAAAATTTGTGTAGACTTTAAAACACTGCTGCAGCAATAAGGGAAGGAAAGCCACTTCTCACTTTACTAGACCTTGCATCCCTCAGCTTGATTTGTATGCATAAGATTCAAAAAACAGTGCATCACTGGCAATATTCTGTCCGGGAGAATGGGCCACAATCACATTTGGCTGGTTTCTGCATTTTACGCCAATATATCTAATCTCTTTGCTATTCAAGAGAGACTCCTAGGGAACCGAAAGACAGAATCGGAGCTATTTAAATAATGGGGTGCATAAACCTACCGCCTATTGATTTACTGACTGTACACTTTTCATAACTATTCATGAGGAAAGTGGTTGGTTCCAATTGGGAAGTTTAATGCACAGTGTGGGTGCCTGATAGTGCTGTCTTTTAATATAGCTAAGTGCCTTCAGTCTAAAAGGTACACTGCTTCAGCCTCTGATTAACATAGGGTGGCTAACAGAGCAATTTATCACCCAGGCAGCCCTGAAGAGTGTCAGCAAGAAGGCTGACTATGATAAATTGGAGGGGAATGGGCACTGTAGTAGGTGGCCACAGTGTCCCATAGCTTAAGCTATAGTGCTTCTGGGTGGCAGCTGATATTTAGGTTACATGCAGGCTAATTAAGTGAGGAGGAAGAGCTGCAGTTGTCTGCATGCCTGACTGGGAAAGACGCTAGTCCCTTTACACTTCACAAATTTTAGTGACTTTAACAGATTTAACTGCCAGATGGACAGTAGATGCATACTACTTGGAAAGATAGCTATCTACAGATGTCACAGTGCTGCAGGAACAGTGTACAGCATAACTATAATGATGGGAAAGGTGTAATGTGTTCCAGAGCTTCCCAGAAATGCTTCTTTTTGTATTTTCATTATTTACAATTCATTAACGATGTAATCCTTTTGTAAATGAGCTGTCTTTTAAGACCATATCTATTACACTGAACATTTGGAGGATTCTTCTTAGAAGATTATAGGTATAAATGGGAGGTAGCAAAATTGCAATGCTAGGCAGCAGCTGTTTAAAGTAATCAATATTTGCCTTTGACATTAGTGATAAAGGTAAGGATAGTTGATATGGGCATTTCTGAGACGACGTTTAAACACTGATTCCACTGAAGACTTTATTTTTTTTTTTATTAAACAAGAAACATAATTCATAAAAAAAAATTTGTGCCAGCCTTTCTTTAATTTAAAATGGGTCAATTCACAAATCAGAACTCTGGCTAGAATAGTGGATATATCGGCCATCTGCTGAGCTGCACAGCAGATCGGATATGTCTGTGGACGTCGTTCAGACATATCCACTTTACACATCCTATATATGTATCTCCCGTTCAATGGAATGGGCAATGCATCTGTCAGTGTGTAGCTTTAGTTATGACCCATGGAGCTTTTCCTTATGTATGGATAGGTTTTTATTGGACATCAGGGATATAATATTATTCCTAGCTCCAAATTTGTAACCATTAAAATTGTGTAATTCAATAGATTTTGACTTTTTCGCCCTGTAATTTTGGCGGCTGTATACGTGTTGCTGAGAAACAATGCTATAGACAAAGCATTGTATTTTTTTGGCCTAATCTGAGCATAAGAATTGTCAGTTAACACCACTCAAAGCTTTCCTGCGACACGGTGCTAGTATGTATTTAATGAGCATTCCCATAGAATTATTATTTATATTTTACCAAACTTGAACATACCTTTTTAATCTTCAATTTACACAAAGTAAATAGTTTTCAGAAATGATTTGTAGGGGTTAATTTGCTTATTTTTTTTTTTACCTATATCAGTTAGGGTGATATGTAAGAATGTTTGCTAAATACTTAAACTTGGCTTGCTTTAGGCTTAATTTTTTTATTTTTGTTGCATCCTTCCAAAAGAGTAAAGCAGCCTGTGCATGCAATATTTCTGATAGTACTTGTGGGCATTAGACCAAATTTGGTGCCAATAGCTTTGTGTGTCCTCAAAGTGATAGATTCTGGTCACAGTTCGATCAGATGTCCGTCAGGACTAATACGTTTTTCAACTGGATCTGGCTATTTATGGCAGAAAGCTTGACCTTTGTACATGTACATTTATGAACAAGCACTTGAGGGTCTACATTAGTCTGATGTCCATGTGGTTGTCCTGGACATCTATACAACAACAATTGATCAATCATTAAGCAATTTGTCATTGATTTTATATATTCAATTTGCACTTCTCCTATTTAGGCATCAAACAATGGGGAATTCAACGCAATGTGCTGCCGGGCATCACCAGGATGCTTGGCTGCAGACACCTCGGCTATATTTATACACCCTTATGAGGTGCGGAGGAAAACGTGTGATGCCGGCAGGTGCAATGTGCCATTCTGTAATGGCACATTATATCCATCACGCTGATTTGAATTCCCCCCAATGAGAAAACACATATATATATATATATATATATATATATATATATATATATATATATAATAATTCTTCTTACAATTGTTAAACAAGTACTGTCTCTTTTGTCTCCACATTTTTTATATTTGTCATATGGACAATTAATTACCCCAAAGGAAATAGATGGTTTAAACAAGACTAGTAATAAACCAGCATTTCACACCTTTTGGCAGGGCCAGATTAACAATGGGGCGGATGGAGCTCCAGCTCCAGGCCTCCACATAAAAATAGGCCCATTGACATGACCGCATGATTACCAGGTGCTTAACTTGCCCCTGAAACACTGGCTATAGTATTTACATAGTTTTTCTAGTTACCCCCCCCCTCCCCACAAAAGAAATATGCAATTTTTCATTTTCTATATACTTAGGGCTCTATTTACTACAATCCGCATATTGAATGCGGATTGTAGTGTGATATTACGGAGTGAATTCGCATTGCGAATTCAGGCAATATCACAGGGATTACTATAAATCCCTTGCAGGGACAGAGCTTGTGATAAAGCTCTGTCCCTGCGGATCCCATCTGCACTCTAGTTGCAGTATTTTCGGAAAAAATACGGCGACTAAGAGCCCATGCATGCGCCGACCCACCGTCGCTGCTACCGCCCCCCACGATAGCGGACCCCCGCAACCCCCCCCTCCCTTCATTACACTTACCTGCATCCTCCTGGCCTCCGGTGATCTTCTCCGGGCTTCCCGATCAGGTGATCTCCCATACTGCACTGGGACCCGATCACCTGATGACCGAGCAGCAGTGCACTATGGGAGACCAGCTGACCGGAGAGGAGCCATCACCGGAGGCCCGATCACCGGTCCCTGGATTCAGGTAAGTAAAAAAAAAAAAAAAAATGTTTACATTTTTTTTTTTTTTTTTAACAGCAATCCTCTTGCGGTCTGTTTAGCCCACATAGCTGATTACTGGTACCGGCTCCCGCCTCTGCTCTCCACGTTAGAGCAGAGTGGGAGCCCGGTGACTGGGGGAGACCCTGGCTAACGCCACCTCCAGGTGGCGTTATTATCACAGGGCTTCCCCCGGTATTTTTTTACAATTTAATTCTAGTAACTCTAGTCGGATCACATTTCCCATTACAATTATGGGAAATGCGATCTGCTTTACTAAAAATAAGTGATACTAGGGGTTGGAGTAGAATTTTACTAATTCTACTCCAATTGCCCTGTAATAACTACAGGTGAAACTAAAATAATGTGAAAAGGGTGTGAAAACACCCTTTTTCACTTTATTTTAGTAAAAATAATGTTAATAAATAGAGCCCTTAGAGAGACATTGTGTTCATAGTGTAGGGGGTGTGCATACCAAGGTGACTCTGACCTCACCCACACAGCACTGGTTACAGCTCCTCCCCTTCTCAGTATAGGCCTTTGAACATTTTCAGCTCCAGGCCCCTGTGAGCCTTAATCCGGCCCTGCCCCTTGGGGCAAATGGATTTGCTTGGAATAAATTCAGATCATATTCCTGAGGCAATAAACAAACCTACAATCATAAAGTATTAGGTTTAAAAGTAACTTTTTTTTTTTTTTTTGTAAATATTTCTCTTCATCTAGGATTCTAAATCATTTCATGGTTTACATTCCTTTTGTGACTCAGAGGGGTATTCAATATGAAACGTTAACTTCACTGCCGAAGTTAACGCAGAAAAAAACTCCGATATGAAACGTTAAGTCTGCAGCGCGCTCCCGCTTATCCCCGTATTCAATATCAAATTAACGAAAACGGGAAACTCCGAAGTTGGACTTGCGTAAAGTTACTAATTTTTCCTTCAAATAATTGTAAGACCCCCTAAAGTTGTAAAAACATGGGGGAACACTATGGGTACCCCCGTTTTAGCCTTTAATTGAAAGTCGGAGATTTAAATAGCCGCAGCAGGTGTTTTTTTCCCGACATTGAAGAAGTGATGCAGAAGAGCACTTAGGTTATTTTGTTTCGTTTTCTTTAGTGGTCCCATCAAATTTGGGGTACATCAAAATATGCTAGTACCCATTTTCATGTCCCAAAAGTAAATTTTTTTAAATTCTGCATTTGTGCACCTGCTGCTATAATTCTATTCTAGAAAACATCTGCCGCATCCTTGCAGAATAGCCCTGAACCTATTTCCCTATTGTTAAACAATTTTTTTCACATTTTTTTTTTTTGCAACCCAATTTTTAAGTTAATTTTTTGGGGTGTCCCTATTTTTTTTTTTTTTTTTTTACTTTTTTTGACAGTTCTTTTTTAAATGTCATTCTCAGGGGTGCAGGCTATTTTTTTTAAGCCTGCACCCCTAAACCCCAATTCTGCACTTTTTTTCGACACCTATTCAATGGTGAAAAGTTATCACCGTTTTTTATCAAAGACTTTTCAAAACTGCGATAAGTCTTTGAAATTGAATACAGTGTAAAACTAAAACCAGTGATATTAACGCAAAAAACTGACTTATCGCACCCATATTGAATACCCCTATCAGACTTTAAACTATTGGCCTATACAGGTTGAGTCTCCCATATCCGAAATGCTCGGGACCAGGAGCATTTCGGATATTGGGTTTTTTCGGTCTTCAGAATACCTGAGGCCAGGGTGCTGTGTGAGTCTGGGAGTGTCACGGGAGGCCTAGCGGGAGTCGTGGGGGGGGTTCGGCGGGTGCCGCAGTGGGTCCAGCCTGTGGTGCAGGTGTAATAGGAGCGTGGACGTATGCTGCACGGGCTCTGGCGAGTGTCAGAGAGGGATTTCCGGCGGGTGCCGCTTCTGTATAACAGGAGGCTGCAGGGGGTCTGGCGCTTGTCACTGGAATTTCCAGCGAGTGCATTGGGTCCGGCGGGCGCTTCGGGTATCACTGGAGGATCCGGTGAGTGACGTGCTGTCTGGAGTGTACCGTGGTGGAGATCCGGCATGTGGAGGAGAAGAAGACACATATTTTCTGGTGAGAAAATGCCTCCGAAGCCACACCCACCTTTTAGTCATTGCCCATTGACACTAGTGACGTCATGACGTCGGGTCACGGCTGACCCGAAATATTCCGGTTTTTGGATCATTTCGGTTTTTAGTATATACGGTTATGGGAGACTCAACCATAAGAATAACTGAGAATTGTTTAACATTATTTTTTTCTGTGAAAAACCTTCAAGAGACCTACTTACTCTGAATGTCCACTATTTCATTAGTTCAGTGGTTCTCTAATGAAAATACTGTAAGTAATATGTTGGACATTTCTACTGTATGCATTTAACCATAGTTTAACAAAGGCATAGTTGTGATGCAGCTGCGTTTTTGCATCTTACTGGCAGAACATAGATCTATTTTTTGCGGTACTGAAGATATATTGGGGTCAACCCAATTAGGTGCATGTTTACTTCATGAAACCTGAATGTGCGCACTCAAGAAATGAGATCCAATTAGACATGGCAATTCGAAGTAGTTGTGGTGAGGGTGCAATGAGTTTACTACAAAATGTGACCTTGGAGAAGTCCCTTAGAAAAAGAGAGGAAACCATCCTGGACCATTTTTAAATGAGGAAAATCATAGCATGCAAGTGTGTTTCAGCAAACTAAAGTCCAAGTCGACACCAAATGGTCGACAGGGACATATGGTTGCCACTTTTTCTTTAAAGCCTAATCCTAACACTAAACCTAACCGTTCCCTCTCTGGAAAGTGCCTAACCCTAAACTTAAAAATAAAAACAAATTTAATGTGGCAACTTTTTATGTGTCGTCCTTATGTACATTTTGACCTTTTGCACTGTGGACCTATTGACTGTCGACCTATACATTGCTAACGTTTTGTTTGTCGAACCTTAATCCGGATACCACAAGAAAAGACAACTGGGGAACAGACAACAGGGATATGGGTGGTCAAGGCTCAATGATGCACGTGGGGATCGTAGGCTTGATTGTCTGGTCCAATGCCACAGAAGAGCTACTGTAGCACACATTTCTGAAAAAGCTTTTGACTATGATGGGTGTCAGAACACAGTAAATTTCAACTTGCTGTGTAGCCGCAGACGGTTAGTGTGTCCATGCTGACCCTTGTCCACTTCAGAAACAGTCTACAATGGATACGTAAGTATCAGAATTGGACCACTGAGCACTGGAAAAAGGTTGGCCTGGTCTGATTAATCACATTTTTCTTTTACATCGTAGTCAGTCATGTTGTCGTTTATCTGGGGGAAGAGATCACCAGGATACCCAATGGGAAGAACGCAAGCCGGTGGAGGCAGTGTGATGCTCTGGGCGATGTTCTGCTGAGAAACCTTGGGTCCTGCCTTTCATGTGCATGTCACTTTGACACGTACCACCTACCTAAACACTTGATGGCAGTGGCCTCTTTCAACAGGATAATGCGCCATGCCACGCTGCAAAAGATTGTCCAGGAATGGTTTGAGAAAAATGACAGTCTGAGCCATGGAGGCCCCACCTTGCAACTTACAGGACTTAACGGATCTACTTCTACAGTCTTGGTGGCAGATACCACAATAGAGCTTCAGTTGTTTTTGGCAGTACCGAGGGGGAGCTACACAATATTAGGCAGGTTGTTTTACTGGTGTGAATATTGATGAAAATTGTGTTTTACGCGTGCAGGGTTGTTGTTTAATACACCGATACATATGGTGGTTTCACTGCATACTGAGTAAACATGGTATGCACTTATGCAAAGCTTCTGTTTTTTATTGGACCAGGTCTATTCAATTTCTAGTTGCTGATTAATTGCAGGCCATAAAATCATATCTTCTCTTTACTGCTGTGATTAACTCTGCAAACAGTAAAATTATATCACTTACTCTTGTAGAAAGATAACTTTTAAGATATGTTTGTTTTTATAGTGTCAGGCTCACGTTCCCTATTTATTCAACAATGTCAGTCATAGACAACTTTGGTACAAAATAGAAGGCAGTATATTTGTTTTCCCTTTTCACTTGATTTGGTTGTTTATTTAAAAATGTTGATTTATATTATACTGGTGGATATATATTTGCATTCAATCATTGTAGATCATGAGTGTGTTTTTGTTTTTTGTTTTAAATAGCATTTTTTGAAGTTTACAAATCTATCGGTATAAGCTGCAACAATCTTTGGGTGTGTTCATAAGTTATGAAATTGTCTGACATTTCACAATACAAGTTGAAAAATGATAATGAATACAGTTAATCAAGAACTTAAAGTGTAACACACGAGTGCCTGTTTTATTTTTTTTTAAACTACAACTGTGAATTGCTTAGCACATACGTAATGGTAGAAACAGGAAACACGCACTAGGCATGTGGCAATGCACATGATCTCTATAGACAGCACTTATAGAGCATGTGCAGTAAACAGAAATGAGCATGTAACATTTGTGCTTTGATGCGTTTTCTTTTCCTCACTGCCCCTTGGATCCTTTCCTAATTATCAACAAGGCCTACAGCATTTTCCTCCCTCTTTTTTTTGTACATTCGTATGTAAAGTAAAAAAAACCTTTACTTCTGTAAACAAACCCTTATGCTGAGCATACACTGTCTGATAAAATGTCTGTTGGTCTGACAGGCATTTTATCTGGCATCTTGACACCCTGCACATATCACGGGACAGGCCCTTAATCATGGGAGGCATGGCCACGCCCCGTTAAACATATAAAATGATTTGCTGCGCACTGAAGAGGGGGGCGTCTTGAGTACCTGACCCAGGAGCGCACATGCAGAGGAGACTGCTGCTGTTACTGCTCAGTGACTGCAGCCTCCCTGGCTGCACTGCTCTTCAGCACACAGCAGCGTGTGCTAGGCTGCAAAGACACAGGCTGCTGACCGGTAAGAGGGAGGGAGAGAGGTTGGTGGCAGACCCAGGCCCATTCCGGGCCCCTCCATCAAGCCCGGACCCAAGTAATTAGTACCCCCCCCCCTCTCTGCACACCTGAATGCGAACATACACAGAGGGATTTCAGTGGATTGGCCCAGTTCTCTGTGCTCCTCCCCACCGGCGGGATGCAGTAATAATTACCGCCAGTCACCGCAATTGTACAGATTGCATATGCACTAACATCTGTACAGCAAAGGACAGCTCTTCCGATAAGAGCTGTCCTTTGCGATCCCTGCCGCCATTTGGACTTCCGGGTTTATGACCCGGGAGTCCATCTGCGCATGTGCAGAGAGACGCGGGGCATGCTGGGAGGGATACGATCGGATCCTTCATAGCAGCGCGATGCGGTAGAAGCCCATAGGCTTCTATGGGGTAACACCAGCAAAAGCTGGCGTTACCCTCCGCATCGCAGCCCAGCGGCCAGCTGTTTGATGCACTTTCCATTTAGTGCATCCCGGCCCAGGGGAGGAGACATTTCCCCATTCCTTTCATGTGATGGAACAGGTGAAATGTCTTTTGGTTGGCATACATTGCCTGATGCGAGCAACTTTTAACTTTAACATTGGACAGACATCCTGGATGATCTGGCATGACCGTTAGATATTTTAGCATCTGTCGGCCACACACAGCTGTCTCCTTGCCTTCTCTCCGCCCCCTTCCCTGACACCTGCCAATCAGCGGTGCCCAGGGAGAAAGTGGAAGGGAGAGTCTCCCCTTCTCCCTGTGTGTTACCAGGATTGTGGACATTCCCTGAGAGTATAATAGTGAAGTGCCGGGTCACCTCACTCTACTTGACTGCCTGGTGCCTATGCTGCCAACTCCCTTTGCCCCCACCCCTGCTGCCACGCTGTTTTATATTTAGCTGAAGAGACCCGGCATACGCCGTGTCCCTTCAGGCTGCTGCCCCTACAGCTGGCCACTGCCCCCACCCTGCCGCAGTACTGGCCTTTCAGTTGCTTAATGAAGTGACCCTGCATATGCCGGGACCCTTCATATACTCCCAGCTGCCTTCGACTCCTTCAGCCCCCACCCCTGATCGTCCGGTGTAATTCCTTTGTTCACCCCCCTGTCCCTGAACTGCTGCTGGCACATGCATACTAGAGATCATGGATTAAACACTGCGGTCTACAATGACCTCAGCAGCTGAACACTGGATCGCCAGTGCCACGGATTTCACATTGCTTCCCCGGAAAAGTAAGTATATATGAATTGCTACTTAACTCAGCTATACATCACATTTAACTGATTTGATATATAGTGAAAAGTGACAATCCCTATTGCAAAATCTACATGAATAGACCCCTATATCTGAAACACTATTGTTTCCGTATAGACTTACTTAAATAGTCTATTATACCACATAGCAGTTGTTTAGACGAGAGTCAGTGAAACAGGATCGGGGAAACATGAAAACTGATTAGTCAAATGTGCAAACTAATATTTTTTTATTTTTTTTGTGCAATCCACTTGTCTTGCAATCAAATTATTACATGGGTTCAGACAATCCAAACTAATAGTATTGTGAAAATCATTTTAGTGGTTTTTTTTAAGTGTATTCTTTCAGTATGATCCGTGTGTAATATGGACTTGGTCTCCTTGTATACAAAGGATGGGATGACCATACTTTTGTAACTAAGCTGGGATGGAATACATTGAACTGCCTCCCCCCCCCCAAAAGTTTTAGAACCAAATTAAGCAAGTTTGTAGCTGCCACTCTATTTTTGTACCTTTTTTTTTTTTTTTTATTTTATTTTATTTTTTTTACAAACCTTGATAAATGAATTTAATGCGGCCTAGATTTATCCCCGATACATTTGTTAGACTTTGACGGTAAAGGAACTTATTGAGCTGGGCATTTTAGTTGTGTTTCTGGTATTTACAAAGTTCTGTAGTTAGCCTATGCACTTTATAGTTGGTTGAGCCATTACATACATACAATGCATTTGCCGGCTTTAACACTGTTGCTTTGATTTTCATTGTTGCTTTTGGATTAGGGAAGAATTAAATATAATTTTTTTTTTTTTTTAATGCTTTTCAATAACAGTAGGTGGATCTAAAGTATTGTGTATAACCCAGTTGCAACCATTTTAATTCTTGTTTGGAAAACCTTTCATTGTTGACTACCTTGCGAGTGGCTGATGCCTGTAAGGAATGTGTCGAGTACAATGGATAAATGTGTTTTCAGGTTTAGAATGCTGTATAATCTGCAGATAAAGACCACATGATCTTTGTAATCTGCCCTGTGATTAATGCCAGGATGTCTCATCTGCTGCTGTTTCTTTCAGTGTAGGTCCTATTATTTTACTACTAATGTATGTAAACCTGTTACATACAGAGTCTCAACTTTATTTCTGAAAAACCCTATCAGATAAAATCTCACTGGGGGCGATTCAATTGTTTATTTGAACTGCGATAATTAATGGGCACCCATCTTTAGATTGGCATGTATGTACGGCAGATCTGAAGATGCAATGGACGACCCACGGGATTGTGCAATAGTGCGTACTTTGACTATTTCAACAATTTGACGTTCCGATCCGTCGGAAATCTGCAAACCGTTCAAAATATTGTCTAGTGTGTATCCAGCTTTACAGCAGTCTATAGATTAAGCTCAAACACTGGTCACTTTGGGAAAAAATCTGCAGCCTTCTATTTGTACTTTCTTCACTTTGTAATATTTTATACCGCAACAACTCTGCTAAATGTACTTTTCTATATGCATAATTGTTAAAATATTGCAAACCTGATAATGACTTTGATACATTTCCTACTGATTGTTCAAGAAATAAATATGTATGTTTGTACGCAAGTATAAATATATAGTCTTCATTCTAGCACCCTGCACCTTCACAACCAATGCAATTCCTCTCCCCTGCCTGGGGTATTGCGCTCTACTCTGGTGCTTCTAGCACACTGGGCTAATGCTACAAACTGAGATACAGCAGTTTGTGTGCTAGAAGCACCAGAGCAGATACACCCCAGGCAGGAAAAAAAAACATGCACGGGTTGTCACAGGTGCACTACATATACAGCGTGGAAAATAAGTATTGAACACCAACATTTTTCTCAGTAAATATATTTGTAATGGGGCTATTGCTCATTCTATCACCCTGCACCTGTCACAACCCTTGTAGATACTTTTTCCTGCCTGGGGTGTCACACTCTGCTCTGGTGCTTCTAGCACACAAACTGCTGTATCACAAGTTTTTAGCATTAGCTGAGTGTGCTAGAAGCACCAGAGCAACACCCCAGGCAGGTGAGAGGAACTGCATGGGTTGTGACAGGTGCAGGGTGCTAGAATGAAGATTAAGGGGGCCATTCAATTGCGGCGTCTATGCGAATAGGTGCCCCATGGAACAATTCAATTGTTTCTCCGTCCGGGTGCCCATTAGCATTTACTGTGGCCACAAGCACAGGGTTTACCGCTTAAAGGCTGCTCCAACGAATTATCTCTGATCAGTTTTTTTTTTTTTTTTTTTAGTTTTTTTTTTTTTAAACAAAATGGTGGAACCGCATTGCTGCTTTGTCTCCATTTTTGAGCCCTAGAGTGCCACCATTCACTGTGTTTGTATACAATAAATTCATACTCGCAGGCACAGACTAGATTTATACTATATAAAGAACCTTTAGTGGTTTCAAAATGAAACTAGCCTGAGATGTTGATCAGCCAATAATGCCTGAGGAGTGTGGGGACAAAGAAAAGTGGGCGGTTTTCATCTATGACATCAGTAAAATGATCTTTGGAGGTCAGGGTTGGTGATCATGTGTTTTCATGACTTGTCTCACAAAAAACATGATCTTGCACAGTAACGTTAACACTGTAGTTTGCTGTGTTAATTGTACTCTCTCAACTGTCATATTAATGTTAAACTGTATAATAAATTATATACTTCCTCTCATCACCAACCCATTTAAACCTTTTCATTTGTACTCCTTTATGTAGTTGTGTTGCCTTCAGACTGATGTACAACAAGTGATGAATCTGCGCTGTACACAAGTTAACAATCCTCGAAAATGTATCTCATACAGTGTGTGTAATGTTGTCCCATTCAGTCATTTGTAGGAGAGTCTCATGTGTCTGTTTCAAAAGCTGAGCTGAAAGATGCCGCCTATGCAGAATTTGGTTTCTCTAGGGTATACAATTGTTAAGGATTTGTCTGGTATGAGTGATAGGCCTCCTGCATCAAGTTGGAGCAGCTAATGCCTGAATGGATGTGGTGGCTGCCTGAGAATGATGCAGCCGTTAGCAGTGAAAAATGTCTTCCTTACAATGCTTGTGCAGCAGGCCATGGAGTGAAGCGCATTTTTATAATAAAGGTGATGAATTTAATCGCAAACTGGCAGCCAAATGGAAATTGCAGACCTTGATACTGGTAGAAAATTGCCTATAAAGCAACTCTTGAGAGAGCAGGCTTTAAATTTATCCACCCATTTCGACATTGAGGAGAACACGGAAATAGTAGGATATTTTGGCCTACTTAGTTCAGATAAATGGCCCTAAACATTTTTTTTTTTTAAATAAAAAATAAATATATAACTAAAGTACAGTGCTGCAAGAAAAAAAATTACTGTATATAGTGTTGTCTGCATCTTTTAAGATCTATTTAGAGTCATGCCCTTCTAATTTGCAGGTTTTTCAACAAGTAACAATAATATGTAAAAAGGCTGAATATGATTTATAAATATTGATTACTTCTCTTTACAATGTAAGGGAGCCGTCACTTCTCACGTTTTGCCTCAAACACAAATAACTGGCTGATATGTGTTGATTGAGTTGATATGTGACCTATATCTGTGTGCACCTGAGTCTGTATATGAACCACAATGGAACTTGGAATGAAAAAAGCTACATTGTAGTACTTAGTTCAGAGATTGAGACTCTGTCGCATTCAGATATACAAGTGACGAAAATAAAGTTAATCTGCTCAGTCTGCTGGTGCGTCCTAGTTACATCGCATTGCGACTTACACATTCTCGGGGAATAAGACGCCCGGCGCTAGTAAAGTCTCGGCGAGCCAGGTCTCGCGTGAGGGGCTTTTTAGCGCAACCAGCAGAGATGTAGAAGGACCCATCTGTACATTGAAAATTGTCTGTTTTCGCCATACTGAAACAATGCAGTTGAATGGTTGTCTCAGATGTATTTTGGAAAAATATTTCCTTTTGTTGGAGAGCTCTGTTGATCACCAATGCAATATATAATTTACAATAGCACCTCGCTATGAACTTTTTTTCTGCACAAATCTTAGAGGTGACCAATTGTTGCCTTAATTTATGCTTGTTTTGGCTATCACAGACAATTGAGCATGACCTTTATTTCTGTGTATCCTAGTACTGTATGATCTGTGCACACAGATCTCCTGCATGCATAATATTTTGCATACTGTTTACATTTTATTAAGTGCTTGTGTAGACTACAGTTTAGTCTGTCTTGGCCGTGAAGATGCAGCAGTGGTCAATATAATTAGCCTTGTGTTAGTATTTTATGTAAAGGGTTGTACAGCACTTATCTTTTTCATAATGTTCCATCAATCATTTCTTTGGATACTGATCATGTTTTAACATGAGTTTTATTTGGATTGGTTTGTTATTGGGTCACCAGTAAAATTTCTTTGCAGATGGTATTATGCAAGAGCCTCACATACCACACAGATCCCTTATTTAACATAAGAGATTTGTGTATTTCTAGAAGCTCATGTACAATAAATGCATCTGTACATAATGGTGTTCAAATAACAGACATACTTTGCTTCAAACTGGCTCCCCCAACCCCCACCGAACAGGAACTAATGTTGTTCTTTTCCACCCATAAAATGTAAATTTAAAAAATGTTTGTAAATATGAAATGTATCTTAACTTTAACTGAAAAGGCCTAAAGGCCAATCCTTAAGGATCTGCGGTGGCTATTACTGCAGCATAGTAATGTTTCTTCTAATGGGTCCAGGTGAAGATCAAATCCAGTCATTATCTTATGTTATAGGTGCTGATTTGGCATAGCCATAAGTCTGAGCTGTTAAACTGTGTACACACGGTACGATATCTATGAACGATAACTATATCGTTCATATCGTTAATTTTTATGCAGTGAAGACCAATGATGCACGTTTCCGCATGAACGATAACTATATCTATGATCGTCCGTACATGCAGGCCAACTTGCACGATATTGTCAACTTTGCCTGTTCAGAGATGTGGCAGGATGACTTCATTAAATGATCTTTCAAGTCGTCGTTGGTACAGATTGTACCGTGTGTATGCAGCTTTAACTTCTATGTTAGAAATGGATATAGCATTGACGGCAGAAAACACAAAGGGGGAGATTTATCTAACTGTGGAAAGCGATAAAGTACCAACCAATTCTAACTCTCATTTTACAGGCTGTTTGAAAAATGACAGATGCTGATTGGTTGGTACTTTTATCTCTCTGAGGTTTGATTCATCTCCCCATAGTGGTTACGATGCTGTCAGAGTTGTGATAGTTGTAGAAGGTTAATAACAAGGAAATCTAAAGCTGCTGCTTTTGTGTTTTAATTTTTTTTTTTCAAATTTGTAAAAAAACAACTTTTTTGTTAATTGATGTGCAAATGTTGGAAGCATTTGCATTGCTGTTGGTAATGGGGAACCTCAAGGCATCATTTTAATGCTGATTTTGTTTGGTACGCAACTGGCACAAATATTAGCCCTCTGGGTAAACAAACCTTTACCCAGGACTTAGTATTAATCCTAATTACTTAGGTTTCTGAATCCTAAAATTAAATAATATAGTAATTTATTTTAATGAATGTTCATTTTTTTTAATGCAAGGTTTAGGTGTGCATATGTTTTGGTTGTATAAAAAGATATCTTCTCTTTTAACTAGTGACCTTTTTAATTTTTCTCCCTCCTTCTCTTGTTAGCAGCATTGTACCATTTCGGATGCCTAAAGCCATAGAAGTGGCTGGTTAAAAGGTCCCATCTTAATGTTTATTTGTCGGATAATGTGCTATCTATTAACATAGCATGACTGGATAATTGCTTTCATGCCCACAGGTCAATTTTATTCCTGCGAAATTAACATTGTAAGTGACAAGAGCAACAAGTTTTAACTGAGGTAGAATGAGAACTAAGTGTGTGTGTGTGTGTGTGTGTGTGTGTGTGTGTATGTACAGATGTGACCTCATACACTTGGCCTCAATGCTCCATGTGGCTTTAGACGTCTGCCGTGAGTAAGTCGCCAGGTCCCGCATGACTAGTACCAAGCATCTTTTTCACCTGAAAATGCGCCTTAGTCACCGTGTGATTAAAGATGCACCAAGAGACTACACTGCTTAATTTGACATGCGACACTTGTTCAGTATGTGACTGAATCTGTATACCATCAACGGAACTTGGCATGGAAAAAGCCACTGCTCTGTAGCACACAGATATACAAGTTTTGCATGTCAAATTAATCCATGCATCTTAGTCGCATCATATTGTGACAAGTGCATTTTTGGACGAAAGACACTGCGCTAGGTTTTCAGTCGCACAGGACCTGGCGCACTGAAAAAGTCTGATTGGCGTGATGGCAGCAATAGTGTATGAGGACACCATTATATGTCAATACAAATGACCCTTAGCCTACACTATATAATAAGAGCAATTGGATATCTGTAACAAATGATCAACACAAAAAGCTGCTCCTCCCGAAAGATTGCTTGTACATTTTAGAGAAGTCTATGCCAATTGGTGTTCAATATACTGCACTATCAATTCTCACATTCAGATGTGTCAACATATAACTATTTTGAAATCGCACCAAATAACCCCATTTAGTGTGCCATGAAAAAGTAGAGTGTGCAGCATGGGAATCACTCCAAATGGTGCAAAAAGGCTTGGTATATAAGGACACAACTGTATATGTTTATGTATGGATGTTTGTGTATATGCATTAATTTGTCCTTGAGAAATATCTCATAGTACACAAGTTGGAAGATGACTTCTATGCAGTGTTTTTTTAAAACGCATTTTGTTTCCCATGTTCTTGGATAAGATTTTCATATTTTGACGAGCAAGCTGAATTTTACCGTCTCCAAAGCTATTGGGGAGTGGGGGCTTAAAAATAAAAAAAATGCTGGCAATCCATTTTATACATATTGAAGGTTTTCTAGCCTAATATGTTTTTAGTTTCTATTTAGTGGTTAATTGCTGACCTTTATAACAGGTGTAATAAAACACAAAGTTCCTGGTTTTTATGTTGCAAACAGTCTAGTTATTGTTATTGCTGACATCTATTGCTACATCAGCCAGTATAGAGGTTCTGCACACAAACTAGCACCTGTGAGTGTCAGCTAACGTTAATACATGTGTTAATTAATGTTGATGTGCAGATAAACCTGCTGTGCATACCTAGTTGTTTATACCTTCTTCATTACGCTTACTTGTAGAATGTGATTGAAGAAAGAATTGTTAAAACTGTAGTAATTACATTTGATTATATGTGTGAGGGGGAAGGAAAACTCTAGTCTTTAATTTACCTGGCTGGGAGGAATGCATTAAAATTAACTTCAACCAGCTGTTAAGAGCTATCACAACAAGATGAAGGATTTAAAGAAGGTAATGAATTTAGATGGAAGAATGCATTGACTGTGCTATGTGAGGACCGTTTTACAGATTATTCGTGTAAAATAATTGCAGGTGCTACATGTTTGTGTCCTTATCTTTTAAGATTCAGAGTACTGTAAACAAATGTTAAATTAACGGGTCAGGGTCACTATACCCTAAACTTAAATTTGAATAGTTAGCTTAATGTTGAACAATGTTTTTAAAGTTTCAGGTATGAACCAGGAAGTTTAGGGGCATATGTATCAAAGCTTGATGTGAGAAAAAATTGTGAAATATATATCACCAACCAATCAGCTCCAAACTATCATTTCTTAAACACAGCCTGCAAAATGTAAGTTAGAAGCTGATTGGTTAGTGATATATATCTCACAATCTTATCTCACATCAAGCTTTGATACATATGCCCCTAAAGGCCCCCATACATCAGCAATTGATTGCAGCAATCGTGCAATTTGCAATCGATTGTGTATAAAAATCTTTCCCTTTTTCAATCGATTGCAGAATTGCCACAATCGATTGAAAAGGGGAAAGATTTATATACACAATCGATTGCAAATTGCACGATTGCTGCAATCAATTGCTGATATGTGGGGGGCCTTGAGTCTTCAGGAGTGCTGTGCAGAAACAATGTGCTTCAATTGATTGCTGATTAAAACATAATTTTTTTGCTATTTTCCCTACATACCATTTAGGGGGGTATCCAATTAGCCGCGATAGCCCGTTTTTCGCTGAGAAGTTTTCACCGGTGAAAACTTTTCTCCAAAAATGGTTATCGTGCTATCCTGTTAGCTGTGGTTTTCACATATGCGAAAAGGTGGTATAGGAATAATCGCAAAATTCTTTTCAGCACCTCTGATCAGGTGATAAGTTGTGCAAAACCCCTATTTTTGACTACAAAGTCGGGAATTTGTGCAGAACCACTGGGGCACCCTCATTAATGACTAATTAGGCAAAACATATTTTTTAATTAGCTTAATCTGGCCAATAATGACATGTTGTCATTTTTGGGGTGAAAAAAGTGTTTGAAAATGGTTTTAAAGAAGTGGGACCGGTATATGGGGGTACTGTATTGATGGGGTAGGTGTTTAACACATTGCAGGTGCATGTGTCAGGTGTATTTTTAAATACAAATTAGAAATGCCCTATAATGACACAAAGATATACTTACACCCATGTTAATGTACCTCTAATTTAACAACAGCATTTATTTTGGCCCAAAAATATTGCTTTCTATCATTTTTTCACTGTTAGAGAAAAATGCACATAACAGCCATTGGACACCCAAACCTTTGGATTATGGCCAATAACACACTTCTATACAATTACCTACCTTAGTTTACCTTTTTTGGGGTACAATCTGACTTCCCCATTTTCACCTGTACGTATCGCCTGTCATCCATACAAGAAATATTGTGCAAATTGGTTATCTCCGGTTTTACAATAGAATAGCAAGATAAATGGGAGCTCACAATCATGCGATAAGCTGCAAATTGGGGCGATAGGTGCGAAAAGATTTCTCCGGAGAAAACTTAACGTTATCGAGGCTAAGTGGATACTGCTCTTAGGGGCCTATGTATCAAAGCTTGATGAGAGAGAAAATTGTGAGAAAGTATTAACCAACCGGCTCCTAACTGTCATTTTTCAAACACAGCCTATAAAATGTAAGTTAGAAGCTGATTGGTGATTTATATCTCACAATTTTATCTCATCAAGCTTTGATACATAGGTACCTTTAGTATCTCAGATGCGACTTCTGGAGGAGTGTAAATGTCAAGGCATGAGCCTGTCACATCAGCCTCTTTGCTTATGGTTGTTGGCTGTGTATTAACTCTGGTAGGTCCACCTGTCGTTCCTAGGAGGATTCAGACTATCTTGAGGGTGAGTGGAGTTGGTGCTGCTGACCCAATCCACCCTTCTATTTTTCTACAACCCAATATCCCATCCATCTTCTGAGAGCCCTTCTACTGCCCGCCAACTGTGTAAGTCCTTGTAAATAAGGTGGTCAGCGTGCAGGGAAAGTAAGAGAGGGGTCATCATTTTGGGTGTGAAATACCAGAGCGCTACAGTGGAGGTGTTCATCCTCCGTGTCAAGGAACAACTGTACTCAAAGTAGATGAAGGGCAGGTGAAAGGGAGAACATGTTTCAAGTGGTTGTTAATTAACGTTTTCTATACTGTACCATCCAAAATAAACTCCTTTCAAACTACATGTTTGCAAATATTACAGCTCAGATAACTATTGGAGGATGGCATGTTTAAATTATTATTAGGTCGGAAATGGTGCCCCTGACCCTGCTTGGCATGTTGAAGTAGAGGACACAGAAAATTGTTTTGCTTTGCCTATTGTAGCTGCTTTAAATAGGTCATCGTGTGTATTTTTAAACTGGCAGCACTTGGCTCTAAACTGTGTCTGCTCTGTCTTAATTTGTCTTGTTTACTCTTGGCCATCAGTGTGTGTAAAGTTCATGTGACTTGATAATGGTGATGGCTTTATCTCCATTCCTAACCTGCAGCCTAGAATGCTAGGTGCCCTAGTTCACCTGACCTGCTAGTTTTCAAATGAGATTTTGCTCTGATTTTGTCATATTGAGTGGGAACCTGCAGGTAAGGTGAGATAGATGTCTTATTTTGTGCAGAGATAGCTGTGTCTTGTCAAGTGAAGTCCTAGTCAAATGATGCAGAGGTTATCTATCGCAGTACATATATCACATGACTTTGTAGCACTTAGAGAGATAACACTGGCATACTACATAAATCACTTGTTTTATGGCCTCCTAGACAAGAATGGTTTAACCTTTTAATGTTGCATTACCAAGCAGCATGTGTGCTGTAATGTGACATGATGTCCAGGTTTACTAGTTCCTCAATATTCATACATACTGTAATCTAGTATGGGGTGTTCACCCAAGAATACGCTCCATGGATCTAAAAAGGTGTTTTTTTTTTTTTTTTTTTTATTTATGGAATCCTCTAGCATAACAACTTACCTGGACTTCTATGAATATAAGCAGTTTTGTAAGAATGTTAAAAATAACTTTTATAAAGGTGTTTTGCTCTATGCATCATCCAAAACAGAACACAGTAGGTTTGAGGTGGTCTAATCCTTTATCTGGCAAGTTTAATGATGTCTGTGTTTTATAGGTCATTGTACAGAGGTAGATAACAACATAATTCATAATTCAGGTGCCAGTTAGAAAAATCTTGGAGATGGCAGGATCTTTGTAGGAGTCAAGGAACATGTGCTTCTATGCATAGCCACAGAAGTGACACTCAGAAGCTTGTTAGCGACGTGTATTCTGCTTTTTCTGTTTAGCACCTTAAATTGTGACTAACCAGTTGTATCTTTTACATTATGCCCATTACTTTATTTATTTTTATTACTTTCCACTTTAATAATGATCAAAATAATGGATATAGGCCCTGATTCAGAGCCGGATGCTCTGATAGAGCGCTCGCTCTGAATCAGGGCCGTCCTTCTTAATTTTTAGAGTGGCCTCCTGGCTGCTCGTATAGCTGTGGGTGACCACCCACAGCTATAGTGAGCAGCCAGGAAGATGGTCGCATTGGTCAAGACCATCGCGACCATCGGGCTTGCGACAAGACCCTTTGGTAGGGTCTTGTTGCCGCAAGCCCTGGAGTGCTTTCGGCTCTATCAGAGCCGAGAGCACTCCCACTGACATCACTTGTGATGTCAGTGGGTCGGCCCCAAATGGTAGGCTTTCCCATGGGAACGCCTCCGTCTGGGCAGCCACGCCCACCAAAGGGGGCGTGCTGTCACTCAACATCGACAGCACGCCCCCTTTGTAGCGAGACGCGGAGCGACGGCTTGCCCGTCGCTATCCGTGTCTCGCGCATGCGCACGACGGAGCCGCCTCCGTCATGCGCATGCGCACTGGGCCAACATCGACCCGCTTGCGAGTGCTCAGCGCTCGCGAGCGGGTCTGAATCAGGCCCATATTTAACTTTTTTTCATTCCTTTTCTAGCCTTCCACTTGCAGATCCGCTTCCAGAATGTACTTCTCAGACACTCTGTACATAACATTGTTGCTGTTTATTTTTTTTTAGGGGAAAAAGCCCATGAATAAATGTAAAAGTATTCTAAATGTCACGTGACACACAGTGGTTCTCTTCCCTGACAACTGAGTGACATGACTGTGTTGGTCTACATAAAAGAAAGATAGTTGTGCATTTCCCATTATATCATCTTCTGGTAGTTGCAATATATTTAAGGACAATTTTGGTTTAACAAAATCCGCAAAGGAAAACAAAATCCCATTGTGAATTAATGTTATTATATTACGGAAAAGTGTTAATTTTTTGATCAGCTTGATTTCTATGTGCAGTAATGTGCACATTCCAAATAGTCATAGGTAGAATTCAGTTTGCTGCCTTGGTGGAAATGTCTCTAATGATGACACAGCTGTATCTTGTTGTTTGTCACTGAGTGGCTGGTGTTTGATTTAAGGCGCTCATGTACTTGACTGTCTCTTCCAATTTCTTTCCTCAAAGATGGAGATACAGCTGTGTGGTGTGCTGGCAGGGCTGTCATGCACATGCTGTGTTTTTGAGGAGTCAAAGAACTGCATATTTGAAAATTGTCAGGTTCTGTCTAATGAAACATAGACCTGTTTTTCCTCAAAACAGTGTAATGTCTGACAGGTGCCTTGCTATTCTTTACATGTAGGCACTGAAACAAACAAAGAATGAACTGATATATTATGTCTATTATTTTTAGGAAATTGTTCCCCTGTTCCAAAATAGTCTAAATTCATACTGCATCAAGATTAATAGTATCTGTTTACTTTTTAATTTGCTTTGATCATATTGGCAACACTAAACATCACTTTCATTTGATTTTTTTTTTGTGTGTGTTCAGGTTGAAACGATCACAATAATAAAACGGGCTATTGTCATTTCATATATTGTAAACCTACAGTATAATAATAACTGGATTTGGGGTTAAGTTTAGCAGATCCTGCTCAAACATATTAGGCTCCATTTGAAAGACATGAGAGCTGTCAGTTTGGCCTCCCCTATGAAATTGCGCTGCATGTACAGGGAGGAATGCATTTTTTTTTATAAATATTGAATTGGCTTTATTATCTTGCTGTTCTGGCAGATTAAATACATTTGAAGATGTGCACATTCTAAATCTGAACCAGTGACTCGCACAACTGCGACCTGCTTTCTATCCCTTCCCCAACCCCCGCTTTACTCTATTGCTGTGTTTTCCGTTGTAACATAATTATGATATTTGTGTGTATGTGTGTGACTGATCTTGACTGTGGGTTTAGATGACTAGTGATGCACAAAGAGAAAACAGATGGACGCTGAAATTCAACTTTGCATATCTATGGCATACACACAGCATGTTGAGCGATCATAATGATGCTAATAAATTTGCTTTCATAGAGATCTCAGCAAATGCAGAATATAAATTGGGCTTGTAAGGATGCACAAAATGTTTTAGTAGTTTCTGAAATGCAATAATTTAAATTGCTCCTCTGTCAAACATTAAGGAATTAGAAACCTTGTGTCACATTAGCTTGATGCCATTTTTACTTAGATGGGCAACAAAAGCAAGAGAACACTGTTAGACAATCACCTTCTAATGAACTTGACTGCATGTACTGATAATGGGGCCTAGGATACACATGACAAGCAAACTGTACAGTGGATTGGAAGCTTTATAAGAAAATGGCATCTGCCATAGTAAATTGTTATACAACAGAAGATATTTGATTGACATTGCATGCATAATGAGAACCTTATTGGTTTGGGGTAATATAACTCTGCCACTGAAATGCTAAAGTATCAATTGTGCATTTGCTTGGCGTCTGAGGAAGACTTGGTATTGAGTCTGTCTTCCGTTTTATTTGTTTTTTTAACATATTTGTTGAATTACATTTTGTGCATAGACCTAATTAGAATCTTACACAATAGACAAAATAGAAAAGTATGTATGTGTGTGTGTATATATGTAATAGATATACCACTCTTGGGTGTGCGGTCGTGCTCTGATATACACACGCCATGTTGTGCGTTTGCGTTCAACCACTCAAGGCGTGTATATATCTGAGCACGACCGCACACCCAAGAGTGGTATATCTATCTTATAAAATTATCCGTATTGTGACAGAATAGTTCTACGTAGAGATGATGTTAGGGTGAAATGGATACAGAATAGTAGAAAATAGTTCAGAATAGGATGTTTGTTTTTGATTATTTTTAATAAACATTTAACTGGATGACAGTGTAAGTGAATAAAACATTAATGACTACTGTCACTGTGGTCCATTTTGGAAAGGAAATGTGTTTTTCTGGCAGGAAGTGCTTCCTCAGGGTCAGGGCTGGCATGTCTGCTTGCTGTGCTGGATGCTGAAGTGGCTGCTCAGGTTAATCCTGTTCAAGTTCTTTGGTGAGGACTAATGTCAGGTCCATTGAGTCATGCAGTAATTTGGACATTTCTTGAGATCTTTCTGTCAGAAATGTGTATGTCAGTGAGGCATTGATGCGCTGCTTTTCTGTGAGCAGTGTCATTGTCTCTGGGAGACGTTATTATTTACACTTATGGAGTGATACAGCTGTGGTTTTGTGATGAGGTTCAGATTACAGTTGGAAGTAGAACAAGGAAATGTGATCTAGTGTGTCCAATGATGTTTGTTTTATCTCTCAATATACCACACCATTTTCAAAAAAAAAAAAATATATAATGGGCTGATTGACAAATAATGAGATTGATTTATTTATTTTTATTCAGAACTAGCTGGAGTACCTGGCATTGCCCGGGATTTTAAGAATGTTGGTTTACACATCATCCTCCAACCAACCTCTTCTTAGGCAGGCCTCACAAAGTGTGACAAACTTCCCCATCAACAGTCCTAAGGTATACGAAGGAAGTAGGACCTGAAATGGTGTAAAGCAAACTTTGGAGATAGATGCATTCAAAATTTGTAGGATGTACAGTGTAAACACAGCCAAGAGCTTCTGTTGCTCTGATATCAGGATGACCATCTACCGCGAGTCCCTGTTTTCTGCGCAGAAAAACTTTTGGAGAAGCATTCCATGTGTAATATTTTGGCAGCTCACAGTACAGCAGGGTACTTGCAAAGTCATCCTTTTGACACAGTTGGAAGAAAGAAGTGTATGTTGTTGCATAGTTTGGTATAGTCAGAGAGCTGATAATGCTGGCCAAAGCCTGCTAAAGCTCTCTTCGATAATAAACATTAAGATCAGGGAAGCAATCGGGAAGCCGACTGCCTATATAACGGCAGCCGGCTTCCCGACTGTCTTATCCCGGCAAGGGTGAAATGCCGGGCGTCTAGATGTAGACGCCCGCATTTCCCCGACGCCGGGAGACTGGCGCCCGGCATCACGATCGTAGTGATGCCGGGCGCCGCGAGCGGACAGCTGCGGGGGAAGGTTAGGTTTAGGGCTCCCGGGGGGGACTTAGGGTTAGGCACCCCCCCAGGAGGGTTAGGCTAGGGGAGGGAGGGTTAGAGTTAGGCACCCCCCCGGGAGGGTTAGGGTTAGGCTAGGGGAGGGAGGGTTAGAGTTAGGCACCCCCGGGTGGTACTTAGGGCTAGGCACCCCCCCGGGAGGGTTAGGGTTAGGCTAGGGGGAGGGAGGGTTAGGCACCCCCCGGGAGACTTAGTTTTAGGCAGTGGGGAAGGGGGGGATTAGGGTTAAGCACTTGGGGGGGGGGGGAAGTTAGGGTTAGACACCCCTAAGGAGGGTTAGGTTAGTGGATACTTACCTGTCCACGATCGGGATTTCCAGCGCTGTCGGGCTTCCGCTGCATCGCACTCTGCTCCTGTCGGGCTGCCGCTGACGGGTATATCATACCCATTCCTTAAGATCATGACAAAACACGACAACACAAAACGCTTGCTCCGAGGCCCTACCCATATGCCGTGACGTCCCACAATGAGCGTCCAGCAAAAATTGTGTTTTTTAATTAATTAAAAATGAACAATAATTTCAATTTCAATTTTTTTTAGTTGCCTCCGCCGTGTTTTAATACCCTCGTATGTAAAATGTTACGATCTTCGCTTGTAAACTGTGGATTTGTATAGAAAGACAAAAGGACAATTTTTTGCTTTTATATAGTAGAGAAGATAGAAAAGAAAAAAAAATAGTAGATAAGCTAAATGCTTTTGTAATTCCGTACCTAACCTGTAGAGGGCGATTACTGTGCAAAAATTGTGGTTTTTCAAAAATGAACAGTAATTTTGATTTCAAATTTGTTTTAGTTGCCTCCGCCCTGTTTTAATACGCTCGTATGTAAAATTTCACGATCGTGGCTTGTAAGCTGTGGATTTGTATAGGAAGACAGAAGGACAAATTTTCGCTATTATATAGTAAATGAGATTACTCCACAGGATCTGAACATTTTTCTTTTTCAAAGTAGCATCCTTCACATTCAATGCATTTTTTTTTTTTTAGCAGCGTTTCAACAACTATTCAAAGACGTGTAGTAGACTGCCACAGCTGCAACACTACAAAACTTTTTTCACTTCATATGTTGAGCATGCAATTGTTTTTTCAGGGTTGAGAATGCCCAGAAATCACAGGGTGCCAAGTCCAAGCTATATGGAGGATGTACCAGTGCTGTTCCATGCAACAGCAGCAATATGTGGTTGGGCTTTGACTTGGAGCAAAAACCACTGTTTCTTTAGAAAATGTGGTCTTTTCTTCCTCATGGCTCCACGCAAATGGGTTTTCAGGACGTTTGAAAAGTAGTCGCCATTAATTGTCTGTCCATGGGGAACCCAATGCTGTAGGATCATACCGTGCGCATCAAAGAACAGCAGAAGCATGACTTTACACGCCGAAGGAATCACACAGAATTTTTTGGGCATAGGCAAATTTGCGTGTTTCCATACACTGGACTGTTTGAATTCCGGATCATAATGGAGAATCCACAATTCGTCACAATTTATGTCAGGAAATCGGGTATCCTCTCCGACATTTGAATGGTGTTCTTGCACAATTCAACTCGTTTTCGCATCTACTCTTCTGTGAGATTTCTGGTAACCCACCTGGCGCACACGCAATGCATTTTCAGTTCCTCTTGTCTCAATATGCTGAAGCCATTCGAATGAGACGCACGGCATCTATTCACCACGAGGGGGAAGCCCAGCACTTCCGTAAATGCTGGGCATGCTCCCAAGTGTGACGAATTAAAGACTTGTCCCAAGGACACGCCCCATCCCCGACCAGCCACTCCCCCTTCATCACGCATTGAGACCATCCATTGCACTGGAGGTTATATATATATATATATATATATATATATATATATATATATATATTAGGGATGTGCAGGCTCGGATAGGTTCGAGTTTGCACGTGGAGTTCGGATTTTTCCCTCCAAAAAAACGGAACTCACAACGAGGCAAAACGTCATCTTACATGGACGAACATCATCATTCCTGGTCTTTTGTCCAGGAATGATGATGTTCGTCCATGCAAGATGACGTTTTGCCTCGTTCTGAGTTCCGTTTTTTTGGAGGGAAAAATCCGAACTCCACGTGCAAACTCGAACCTATCCGAGCCTGCACATCCCTAATATATATATATAATCTCTCTAGATGTCTATCTATTAATCTATTAAGGTCCCTGCTGGACCACTTCTTCTAGGGCTTGGGTAGTCATAGTTGTGCTATGTCAAAATTTTATTTTATGGAACATTACTGCAAACTATTTTGCCTACTTGTTAAGCAGTTCCAAAGGTTTCCATCTTTGCAATTCTTGGAGCAAGTTTCATAATTTCTACTGTAAACTTAACATACAACTTACATTTCTGATTGGTGATTTTCTATTGTTAAATGCTTTGGATGCAGTGTTATGAGTGTGGGTTTTTTTTTTCTTATTATTGTTTCTGGTAAATATAAGTGGTGCATGAGCTTTACCAGTCTCTTCAAAGAAGAAAGAAAAAAAAAAAAAAACCAAGAGCAACCTTTTGCTGCTGAACATTGTAAAATAATACAGCATTTGCTGCTGCCGGCTTCAAGGCCTCCCGTTTTCAAGGTCATTCTTTGTCTGAGCAAACTGGCAGAAAAATAAAAATAGCATACATGTCAGCCATAGTATTGGAGAGGAATGTGATTGTCTTGTCAATCCCATCTTTGCAAATGTGACCATTCTATATTTGTCTGCATGTTAAATATATAGGAATTATATTAATTGCTTGATTGTGCAATTACTATGTAGAGGTATATGCAGCACTATATTGATGTTGCTTTGTTTTAACTGAAGGCGCCAGAAGGAACCCAGAATGATTGTAAATTTCACTTGACTTATGGTGCATACACACGGTCAGATTTTTCTTCAGATCTGAACGATAACGATTTAAAAATCGTTCAGTCGTTCATATGAAGGAAAATCTGAAATATGTGACATGTCTGTCAGATGAACGATGCGTGTTCCCGATGGTCAGATAACGATATCTGACATCTGATGTGTTTGCAGTCAGACTTGGACGATTCCATTCATTTGAATGCAGTCAAAAATCGTTCAATCGTTCAAATCTTTGGTAAAATTGTTCAAATTGTTCATCTGACAGATTTGACAAATTTGACCGTTATCCTACAGTATGTCCGCTCTTAATGCCTCAATGCAGAGCATGAACTTATATTATTTGTAACTATTTTTAATAACAAAGCCCTTGCCCTGGAAGATTGAGTAGTGATCATGAAAATAAGTGGGTGATAGTGATACCATTTACATTGAGATGATGGAACAATATGCATGATTACTCCAACTGTCAGTGTCCGTACCCACTCAGTTTTCTCTGTGGTTGGTGTGTCTTACCGCTAATGCATCATTATGACCTATCCCTGCTAAATCACTTTAAAAATGCCTTGTTTTGTAAAGCCTTATTATTTTCTAATGCAGGTTTAGTTGCTTAGCTGTGTTCATTGTGTTACAGGTCAGATCCACAAGGTGAGATTCATATATTGATTTTTTTTTCTTGCTTATAGCCCTACCTCCATATTCTAGCATCACAAAGAAAATGTCTGACCCTTTTAATACAGTGTGAATTGATAGCTGCAATCTGGGGCAGAACCTTGTGGTGTCGGGCCCTTAAGTTTGGATAGGGGCTTTGTGATTCTGCACTAGCCTCCTAAATCCTCAATTCACCGGCCCTCTTCCCCTATGGGTCCTGTATTGGCCGCAACCACTGAGCCTCTGACTGCAATATTTTTCACTTTGTACACCAAAGCAATTTTGTGTTGCTATCCCCTCCGGCTGTCGCTCTTCTATCTTCCCCAGATATTCATTTAGCTCCAATTCCTTAAATGCTCTTCTTAAAAACCATTCTAATCTGGATGATAAAAAATAAATCTGACAAATGGGGAGAAGGGGTTACTCGGTTAGCGCTAATGGTAGCAGCATTCTGAGAGCATCTCTGGCCAACATCGCAGATTTTTCCTCGCATCGTATTGAGGTGCACAGGATAATCTGAAATGTTGTCTTTCTGTAATTAGCGGTGATGTGTGCAGTCACACACCACACCCACATGTTGCTGATAAATAAATACCCCAATGGAGAATTTACCATACATCTGTCATTATAGACTTTAGAACTATCATCACATAGGGATGACTGTGCTCTTGTTCCAATCAGTGGAAATCATTCTACCAACTGCTCCCCACACTGGTGACTACGGCCTATTGCATGTAGCTTATTTTCCCAGTACTTTGTCAACCTGGCTAGCTACAGATAAGGTAAGATTTGATGCTATGGGGTAAAAAAATTAATAGAAAAAATGCCTATATTGAGGTGCGTATCCACTGGTCGATTAAAGTGGGCGATTGAACGACTTCGGCATTCGCTCATTAATCGTGCAGTTTAATGTCAAACGACCAGTGATGTGCGCTCCACTGGTTGTTTTCGACATCAATCACCTGAACTTGCAGGTCAATCTGCCAATAACGACAGATTGTGCATGTTCGGGATGAGGGAGGGTTCCTGCACTGAACGACATATCGTTCAGTGTAGGCTCATTACAGGATGAGGAACGACTGTACGATTACAATGTTGTAATCGTACTGTCGTTCCTCTATCGGAAAATGGATACGCACCTTTAGTCTTGCACAACTGGTTAGACGCATCGGGTACATATTTATTGTGGTAGGGAATGTTTATGCATTCTTCCCTAAATGTTAAACTGGGGTTATTTTGACCATCTAAAAGCTCTAGAACAATTAATTTGTAGATTTGCTCCGTGACTTAATGCCTTGCAGCATTTTTTCACCCCCCTTTGTGTCATGCTGAGAGAGAGACCACTATTCCCAGAAACTGTTTAAACCATCTGTTGTTGAATGAAACATCTGTTTTATGCACTGTGGTTCTAAAATGTTATTTACGTGGTCAAAGACAAGAAAATTCAGTTGGAAAGCATAAGAAATTTTACTATGATGTATAAGGTCCAACAAATTTGTATTACTCACCTAATTATTTTACATTACACCTGTATATTTTCCTAATGTTTTGTAGAATATTCAAAATATCTACTGCAACATTACCATGACGTTTATAGGTACAAAATGCAGCAACGCTGTAATCTGGAAAATTGTTACTGGCCAATATTTTTTTTACTTTTTCTTTCTGGGTTGCTCTAAGCTCCATCCCTTTATATAGAGCACACCTGATTTTTCCCCTAATCAAAAATTAATATAAAGAGTTATGCTGGGCATGCACTTACGAGACCCCTGTCCGACCGATCGGCCGTTATGGTAAGTTATACACGCTTGCCATCGGCCACTCAAGATGTCATTTTTGATATCCCAATTGCACACACAGTTGTGCTGCCAGTTGCCTTTACACACAGTCAGACGTACTGATATATCAAAATAATATATATTGGCATAATCTGTGCTGAAAGGATGATCTGATATGTCTGAACAACATTGTTCAGACATATCTGGTGGTCACACCCGCCGATACGTTATCGATATATTGTTCATTCAGACAATGAATGACTATCGACAGTGTGTACCCAGCAAAAGTGATCATTTAAGGAAGTTATGCTGTAGTGAAGAAGGCCCAATGTTTGTTGAATGGATATATGAACAACCTAGTTCTCACTATTTTTTTTTTTTGTCCAAAATATCTGTGGAAATATGCTTTTGAGGTTTAAAATGCCTTCTACTAATCAATGATCATTTTTGCCATGCCTAGTTTTAATGACATAAATCAAATATTTATAGAACATAGTGAAATGCACAATTTGATCATAGATATCCAAGTTATTACATATAAACATATATTCAAGTCATCTTGAAGAGATATCTCCAAAACCTCTGCAGGCTACACACTTGCAACATGATATTCTTGCATTTACTAATTAATTGCGAAGTATAGATGGGGCCGGGAGAGGGATCTACATCCTATATCTCCACCCATCTTGTGTCAAATAAAAGTGAACCCTCACTTAAGGTGCTCCGGAGGGCGCCGTCACTGCCAGACCAGTCCCCTGCTGCCAGTCCTCTGCTGCTGCTGTTCAGGGCAGGAGCTGACAGGTAAGTGTGAGGGGCTGTGATGTAGAAGATGAGGGGGGCTGTAAATATGGGCGGGGGATGAGTGAGCTGAGATGGAGGTCTGTTAAGGGGCGCCAAAAGCTATATCCGCTTACCAAAATAATTGGATCGTCCCTGCCCTGAAAAGAATCCCATTTTTTCTAATTCTGGAATGGTGGACTACTGGCAAAACAAGAACCACAAAGTATTTATTTGCTGTGTTTATAAGATGGGGACAAAAAAATCACGTTTGCTTTAGGTTCCCTTTTTTGTCATTTCAATTTAAAAAAAAATATGTATACTTTTTGGCTATTTTTAAGTTTTTAGTTTTTTTAGAACAAGTAAAATATGTATAGTATTTTCTGAAAATAAAAAGATTATCCAAGTTGTGTGGCTACAGTATAAAAAAAGTGATGTTGGAATGTGACAATTACATATGTGTAAAAATTACTTCAGCACAAGGGTGAGAAAACACTCAGCAGCAAAGGGGTCAACACTATTCCTATATTTTGGATAGCATTTTTGCCTCACAATGTTTTGCGGTCATGGATTTGGAATGCAACCAAAGCTTTCTTAGTGGAGCTTGTGTCTTCTCCTCATGTTTAAGGGGGTGGTTCCCTCATACACTCCAAGGACATGCTGCCATGTTTATTGGCTTCTGATGGAAATAAACCTAGATTGTAAGCTCCTCTAGTTGAAAGTACTGATTTTGTATAAAGCACTGTGTAATGAGAGTTTAAAAAATGTGGCTATAACAAGAGCTTTACATTTCATATTTGAAATTATTTCACAGACGTTCTCAAAAAATATAGTGGTGCAAGTCAGTGGTGGCAAATGAGACACCTGTTTTGGCTATTTTATCTGTATAGCAGTGTTTCTCACCCTCAAATTTTCCCAACAGGTCATGTTTTTAGGATTTCTGAATATGGAAGAAGGTGGGGTATTTATGACCCATTGGTTAGCTCACCTGTGCATGATTAAAGACCAAACATGACCTGTTGGCGGTACTGTAGTTGAGAACCACTGCATTTAGCATTTGGTTGGGACATTTACCAGGTACTGAGGGGACTAGGAGCCGTCTTGGACAGTGTGTCGTACTCCTTACCACCGGTGCCCATAGCTGCACCGCCGAGCGTGTCACAGCATTTCGACAGTGTGACAGACCCTGGACTGTGAGTTACTGGGGCACCCCAGCAGCTCCCAGAGTGCTTATCATGCCCCTAGAGTGACGTGAAACAGGGGCATGTCATGCGTGCACACCTCCGGGGACGCATAGCCATGCAACCCCCTCCGAGTACCTGGAAAAAAAAATAAAAAACTACTTGCACCATTGCTTGGACAGCATAGACTCCTACCTCATACCCAGTATATAAGTGATATGCAGCTGGTTTTCAACAAATGGTTACAAAATACCTCTTATAAGGGGTTAAAATAAAATCTGGTTTTCTCCTGTGAGCACTATTTATAAAAGTACTTAGGATGATTAAACTGTCACACTAGTGATTAATGGACAGTGCTTTTGCTGATTTGTCAGCTCTCTCAATTTCAAAATTCAATCATTTTCTTTTGTGTGGAGAGCCTGCAGGCCTATAGAACTCTTACCTCCATAGTTTAGCTGCAAGGCTTTCATCAGACCAGTACTACTAGAACCAGATCACTGCAGGCCTCTTTCCCTTCAACTGACATTTTTAAGCTCACTTGACATTATTGATGTACTAATGTTTCATGCAGTTAATGAATATAACTATATACTG
Organism: Taudactylus pleione; assembly: GCA_031769625.1. Lineage (NCBI taxonomy): Eukaryota > Metazoa > Chordata > Amphibia > Anura > Myobatrachidae > Taudactylus > Taudactylus pleione. Next base: position 32,403,381 of record JAUIMM010000006.1, read on the forward strand.
AATATAGACTTCTATACATTTTTTGTGTATTAATGTTTTATTTTTCGAACTCTGCAAAGGAACAGACTTTATTTTTAGTGTAGAAAAATGGTTTATATTCTTTATTTCTCATACACAAATTGTAGTGTGATCATTATTTATATCAGTGGTTCTCAAACTCTGTCCTCAGGACCCCAAACAGGTCACGTTTTCCAGGTCGCCTAGCAGGTGCACAGGTGTATTCATTACTCACCGACACATTTTAAAAGATCTACAGGTAGAGCTAGTTATCTCACTTGTGATTCTGTGAGATCTGGAAAACATGCACTGTTTGGGGTCCTGAGGACCGAGTTTGAGAACCTGTGATTTAGATTACAGGTATAAGGTTTTTTTCAGTCACTTCCAGTACCACTTCCATTAGGGTACAGGACCATGTTGTTCTCCTAATCTGGGTCACTGATGTTCTGGAGATTCTCTCCCCATATTACAGTTACAATGTTTTATTAGCACATTGTTGGATAATAAATTGCATGTCATCCTGTTAGATAAATTCAAAGTTTTTTTTAATGATGCTTTATCTAAAAATTCGGGACACAGTAAACCTACAAGGCTGTTATCCAGTTTACTAATTTCTAATTAGCCGCCTTTTTTTTTTTTTTTTTAACACACTGCCTTCTGAGCATGTTTGTGACAACGTGTGTAAAACCCCAAGAAATTTAAAGGGGGTTATCATATATTTTTTTCATAGCTTCCATAGCATTTTCTGCCTCTGTATTTGACATTAATTCAATGATTTAAGATTTTATTTGTGTTAAGGCTTCCTCACAATGCTCCCTGAAGTGTTGGCAACATGCCACATATCAATGGAGTTCACTAAAATGTACTTAATGTAGTTCTCTGTAGAGCACTGCATAATGATTATCACTGTATAAATAATAGTGACCATTTTGGCACGTATTCCCATAGAACTCAATTTTATTTTCATTAGTGTTAGGACGGGGATGTACGATGGGCAAAAATGTGGTCAAACTCCTGAAAATGCAGATTTTGGGGGTTATACCTAATTTCTCATGTACCAAGCTCGGGAATGTGATACATTCCGGAGCTTGGACCCAATGGGTAACGCCATTTTTAGATGGTGTTACCCAATAGAAGCATATGGGCTTCTTTCCGCATTTCTGACAGAGAGGGAATTAATCGGATCCTTCCCAGCACACCTGGCGGCGTACGCGCCATTCTGCGCATGCATTGAAGGACGACAGGGCAACTTCTGGGTCATAAACTTGTAAGTCTTTCTATTGCAAAGGACAGCTCTTATCAGGAGAGCTGTCCTATGCAATTAGAATCGCGGAATGTACTGCATCGTGGATGCATGCTTCGTAAATCTCGCACTTAATTATTGTCAGTATTGCTGGTAACATCTAAATTTTCTCATTACAAGAGCACACGGGTCCATTAGCTTATGATACTTTTTGGAGGCCTAACACTGTGTTTACATTACATAACTGATGCTTAATTTTAATACCAGTGTACCAGGCAATTTAATTGTCAATTTGGCAAATTTTTATTTGACTTTCATTTTAAACGTTTTGTTTTAATTTGGTTTCCGCTGCAACATATAGTTTTTCTCAACCTGTCCTGTTGCAGACTGTTTTACAGGCGATGTGAAATTGATGAGGATTTTGCCATGGGTACTGTAATCTTTTTAAATTTCGCTATGTAGGCTGAATATAAATTTATAGCCACAGAGGAAGCATAATAATGTAAAGACTGTTACAATAGCAAGAGAGTACAAACCTCTAATCCAGAGTAATCTCTTGCATTGCTAGGGATTTGGTTATCATTTTTAAAATCAACCAGCTGATTATGTAAAACAAACTACAGTCTAGTGCAAGAATGCAGAGGTTTATACTCTGGGAGCAAGTTCTGCTTACTTGCTTTGGGCAGCATTTTCCCAGGTCTCACAGGTCCATTATGTTGTTGCCCTTTCAATATATTTGACACAATTGACATATTTTTCTACCAAGTTTTATTGGAATGACCTTTCAAATTAAAAGAGCATGCTATAGATGCTAGCTGCTTGTGTTTCTTTTGAGCTTTAGTTTAGCCGCCATTGCTCCTTCATAAATTCAGCTAAATAGCCATTATTTTCATAGAAGGATTCCATAAGTTGCTCTGTCTTTCCATTCATAAGGGAATACAATTCTAATAATAATTATTATTTATCCTAATTCTGAACCAAATTCAACTTGGATGGCCGCACATGAATACATGCTGTAAAGCTACATTTGCAAACACTGATATTTTCAAAATCCATGCCTTTTTTTGTTTCTGGAAAAGTTAAAGGACTAGTCGCCAAATAACATAATACTGAAAGTGTAGACAAAAAAAATCCCACCCTTAATCCAACAATGTTAACTTGTTAAATGTTTCTCTATCTACTATTATCATTTTTATTATGTGGAAAGTCGGCGGGTACCGTAGAAGTAATTTAAAAGGAGACACTATAGCTTTTGTCAAAATTCAATAAATTCACTTTCCCATGGGTTGCTGATCTTGAACAATGTTTAATTTTTTCCAGCTAAGAGTTTTAATAAAGATGATTCACCTTTTTTTTTTCCCCCTCTTCCTCAATAGAGATCAGCAGAGTACGAAAAGACATGTACAACGACACACTAAACGGCAGCAACCCTGAGAAGAGAAGTGCAGAGCTGCCAGATGGAATTGGACCTATTGTACAGTTACAAGAGAAACTTTATGTGCCTGTAAAAGAATATCCAGATGTAAGTGTTTTATATTCATACTTTTGGTTCAGGGGCAGTTTAAGATAGGAGAGGGTCTGTTTGTGCACAAGAATGCGTTTAATCACCATCGATCCAAACTGGGTAACAGTATTTCCCTTATTAATAGTACAGAGCCAGTCTCATTTAGTCACTACTTTCAGCATGATACTTTCCTAATTTTACATGTATGTGAGTGCATATTTTGCTATGATGGGTTAAAATGCCATGGCAAGGCTACATTTGCTGCAGTGCTGCTTCCTATGGGTAATCTATAGTTTTTAACATAAAAATCAACTAACTTGCAGGAACACTTAGCAATGGGATTTAGATGCGTTCAGATAGTAAACATTGCATTAGTGTGCTGCAGAATTATAATGTTCAGTTAGTCAATATTGAAGAATAGATGCATTTCCATTGACTGTCCCTGCATTTGGGAACAACCTGTGACTTCATGGTTTATGGAGTACCCAGCTGTAGTGATGCTTTTGATGTCACTGGTCATTGTGAAGTCTGGTTTTAAAATGTTCTGGTACATTTGTAGTCTTAGCAGTTGTTTGTTATATGCAATAATGCTTATTACTAATAAAAATTATGAATTTAAATACTGAATTTTCATGGCTACCAATAGAAAAGAAGACTAACCTAATCACGTTTAATATATCATAGGGCTTCATAACGCATACATTCTTGATTATGTAGTAGGTACATGCACTCACATTATGCTTTTGATTGATTTGTGCATACATTGTAAATCTTTCTAGCATCATTGCTGGTTATACATATTAGGGACAAATTCATTGTTTGAGAGAATTACCACCTGCCTAATGTGACCGGGATCTTATTCAATTGTTTTACCGACCAGCCCCTCGCTGGTTGTGACGGCTGCATCCTTGCATGAGAATGTACGGGATTAGCTGCGTAAAGCAACTTCTCCTGTGCTAAGTGCCAGGTGTGCTGCAGTTACAACTCACTCGGCATTCGCGCCTATGACCAAAGCCCTATTTTACGCTGATTTCTCCGGAGGCTGCGAGCAGAAATCCGCTATAAGTGCAAAGTCGGGCTGGTTGCCCAAAACAATTAAATTATCTCCTGGCCACTTTAGACAAGAGTTAATTCTGTCAAATACTTGCATCACCCTCTATGGGTTTTATTCAGGGTTTGTAATTAGAGCAAACAAAAAAGCAATTTTCTACTGGAAAAAGCCATTCTGCAATGCAAGGGGTGCACATGCTTTTATTTTTTTGCATGCAAGAAAATATTGATTACTGTTACATGAAGCAAACAAATACTGGGCAGCTTAATTTTACCAATATAAGAATACACACAAATGGGAGTGGGAATGCCAACACCTAGACTCAATACCAATAGAAGGGCAGAGATCCTGAAAGGCAACATGTGCTACTGCACTCCTGCAGCTATATTCCGGGGTCGGTTGCTTGGACCTCCTAACAGAATTAACACCTTTTGCAAAGAGTGGACTATCAGTGCTGGATCGGAGTATTGTATTATAATCCTCTCAATAGAACATAAAATATATATTCAAAAATTCTTGCATATTGTATTTATACTAGTTCACCAATAAAGTATACATGAACAATTGAAAATTTGTACCTTTATAAAACATCAGACCAAGTACAGGTTGAGTCTCCCATATCCGAAATGCTCGGGACCAGGAGCATTTCGGATTTTGGATTATTACTGTTTTCAGAATACCTGCGGGTGGGTCGGGATGGTGTCACGCGGGTGCTGTGAATGTTGCGGTGGTACGGCGGGTGAAGCAGGTGTCGTGAGGGGTCCGGCAAGTGAGGCGAAAATGTGCGGTGGGTATCACGAGGGGACCGGCGGATGACGCAGAAGGGTGCTGCGGGGGGTGGCCTGGCGTGTGGCTCACGCTGCTATTCATTGGTCACTATACTAGTGACGTCACGATGTCAGGTCACGTCGTGATGTCACATATGCCCCGAAATATTCCGGATTTTGGAATATTTAGGTTTTTGAATTTTCGGATATGGGAGACTCAACCTGTACATATAATTGTATATGTCCCCAATGACATCAATCGAAATCTCATACTGTAAGAGACAATTTGCAAGTAAATGCACACTGGAAACTTTGTATCTAAAATGTGACTCACAATGCAACAATTGATAGCTGGATGTTGCAAAGGTTAATTACACTTGAGAGGGAGCTCTATCTGTGTATACATATGTGGTACTGACCCCTTATTGACAATGAAAATCACCATAGCATAAACATGAAAAAAACAAATCTAGAACATTAGAGAATGCAGCAAAAACAAAATAATAAAAACCATCCAGAAGTGATTGGATATATAAAGGCAGATAAATAAGTGTCAGCCTGAAGTTCGTACACCCCATTTAACTCTGCTCAGTCAGCGCAGTCCATTTGTATTATTTTGTATAGGGCTCAATGAATTCTTGACATAGGAAAAAATCATCTCCTTAAAAAATGGTTAAATGAGTTACCGGTATTGAGGGTGGCCACCCTGAAACGATCTTTCTGATTCTGGTCTCTAAAGAACTTATCCTCAAAGCAGGTGTCCTGATCGCAGCAGTAGTCTTCCACAGTCACCTGGACGATGTATGTCCCGCTCTTCTGAGCAGCTGGGCTGGTGGTGCACAGCTTCAGTGTAAGGTGGTGCGATGTCCTGCTAGGCCACCTGTTAGTCCCGAAATCGGGCAAATCAGTGTAGCGGCTGTAGTTTATGAGCGGGGCTAACGGTGCACAGTTCCAACAGACTGTGCTGAGACCGCTGGTTTATGCCGAGGCAGATGGATCTGTCTGGGGGCAATCTTATAGATCGTGGGGTCGGGCTGGAGGTGGAAGCTGGCCGCAAGTGAATCTGTGGTGTCGAGTCTGCTGAGAGGGAGGAGCTCACATCCACGTGACTGGACTTAAAGTTTTATAAGATATATATTTGTTCATGTATACTTTTTTTTTTTTTTTTTTTTATTGGTGAACTAGTATAAATAAAATATGCAAGAATATCATATTTATGTTCTATTGAGAGTAATATTATACAATAATTTTTACATTGACCTTTAGAATTGAACTACAGGTGCGTACACACAGTATATCAATGATATTGTTCAACGATAAATCGTTCATATCGTTCATTTTTATGCAGTGAACGATCAATTATACGTGTTCCCACATGGACGATAAAGATATCTGTCGTCTGTACATTCAGGCCAACTTGGACGATTTCATCACGATTTACATGTTCAGAGATGTGGCAGGATGACTTCATTGAAAGATATCTATCATAGATATCTTTCAGTGTGTACAGCTACAGCCAATATCGTTTGTCCTGCACTACAGAAAAGTTCAAGGGAAATCCTTCAGCGATATCGTTGCTTGTGCAGATCGTACCGTGTGTATGCAGCTTTAGACACGTCCTTCCCAACTATAAATTTAAACACATTTTAAATCTGCCTTACGTGCAATGCAAATTGTCCTTTCTGTGTTTCTTTTGCTCTTACTCCTAACTCTGAATAAAAGGCCCTAAATTCTCAATGAGTAGCATCGTTTCTGAGACCAGCCTGCTGAAACCATTACTTTCCTGTTTCTGTAGTGTATAGCACTGGTCAAATTTGCTTATCTGCCTTTCTAAAATGGCATTTGAGTTGTGTATATGTTAAGATCTGTATGAAACTTCAAGTTCTATCCTTGCAACCTCTTACTGGTCCTGTGAAACCCCATAGGCTGTATTTCAAAAGCCAGACATAAATAAGGAATCCCGGTGAAAACTGTGGTTCCACTAATGAAGAAGAGCACTTAATGAAAATGTAATGAGTAAGCAAGATCGCTGCTTTAAGAAGTTTAAAAATTAATTACATGCATTAACCACGTGTACCGTATATGGTCAGCTTGGTGAACCTGTTTAAACCACATTTTTGAGGCAGCTCTTTGAAAATCGAGATTAAGCATATTGTTATGGTACAGTATTTTTTTTTATGGTTTGCTTTTTACAACTAATGTATGATATAGCCTTTTATAAATGAAGACCATTTTTCTGTCCCTTTTTTAACATTTTAAGTAGAGAATGGTTGGACACTGCAGTATCCACAGCTACAGGTTATTGTATAGTCTTGACATTGACAAATAATAATTCACAGAAAGTGTGCAGAATTGTATCCTAGTGATAATGTGTCCATTTAAGGAGTCCCCAAAATAGATTTGGGATAGAATTTTCCAAGCATGAAATAGGTTTCCGTGCAGTTTCATTTAAAAATATTAATGCAATATCGCATCTATAAATGTAACATTTTCTAAATGTTTCTGATGGAAAAAGTAGAGAAAGATGGAATAAAAATGTATATGGAATTTTCAATATAGTCATATAACGCTAGAAAGTAATTTACTGCCACATAGAAAACGTTCTTGTACAATGCTTCTGTGTTTTTACAGTATTGCTACAAATGTCTGCTACCTTACAATTATGAGAAACAGATCAATGATTATGTAATTAGTGATCCAGAACATGCACAGAATGTTTATAGGTTTCCTTATATATGCATATATTTTTTGCAATATTTCCAGATCTTGCTAATGTTCTGCTATTTGTTCAGCTCTGTGTTGAGCGCATGTCTGTTCTACCATATGCCAGCTTGTCTCTACCTGAAAAGCTTAGAAGGGATGCACCAATAAAATACCATTTGTGCACAACCTAAGGGTCCTGATATATTTAGCTGAATTGCTTTTATGTAATACTGTTTAAATAGCGCCACCAATTAATGTGATGTGGGAGAAAACCAGAGCACCCGGAAGAAATCCCCACAAACACTAGGAGAACATACCGGGGCAGGTGTATTTATGGGTCTATTTACTAACAGAGGTTAGGGGGGAAAAGAACTCAGAGGCATTGAATATCCAAGTACGATATGTACTAATGGATTTTCTGCTTTGTTGCCAGCGCTATTCCTGAGTTCTTATCGCTGCCAGGCTCCTATGTCAGCGCGATAAGTGCCTCAGATGTAATCAAAATATTTTTTACACTTATCAGGTCCTGCATCTCCAGCGCCGCATCACGTCCCTCGGTTGCTTCTGTCTTCACTGGTGCGCTGCCTACAGGAAGTCCCTGCTGTCTGTTATTATCTAGTCAATAAAGTTGGGTTTGAAAAAAAAAAAGTGCTGGTTTTTTTTTTTTTTTTTTGGTGCTTACCTCTCAGACGCCGAAGATCAACATGCAAATAACTATGGAGGGGGGCAGAAACCACTGAAGGGTGAACTTGACGTTCACCCTTACTTGTCAGCAGGTTTCTTAGTAAACATTGCGGTAGCTGGCTCCTGCTTCGTAGCGCTAGCAGGCAAAGCGGGAGCGGCAATAACTCCACGTTAAGTGGACTGTTAGTAAATAGACCCTTAGCCTTGGAGAGAGAGAGAAAGTGAAGAGAGAAAGTACCAACCCATCAGCTCCTTACTGTCATTTTTCAAACACAGCCTGTAACATGACAGGAGCTGACTGGGTGTTACTTTATCACTCTCCAAGGCTTAGTACATCTCCCCCACTATCTCCATAGAGAGGCCATGACCACTGGGCATTGAACTCAGAACCTCAGTGCTGTGATGCAGTATTGCTAAACACTAGACAACCGTGCTGCCTGTGTGGTAATGAAGGTAATATGAGTCCTAGTAATGCATTTTTAATAGTAGAATCTTTTGAAATGGTGGTTTTAACAGAGTTGACTTAATAGTAGTCTTTAACATTGAAATTTATTTCCATGAAACTGCACTCTTTATTCTCTATAATTAATTATACTTTAAATTATAATCACTGCTTTAATAAAATAAATAAATAAAAACCACTGTTAGCTCTGATTAATGTGAAATTCACTACTGGATTTCCTCTGTGGCTCCTTAGTCAAATTCAGGAACTCAATAATTATCACATCTAAAGCACCATGTCCTCGGAGTATTGTGGAGCTCAAAGGGCAGCAGTGATAAACAGCTTCTGCATACTTTTTGACCATTTTTGTTAAAATGTTTAATTAGTGCAACAAAATGATGAACCTGGGGAGTAATTGCACATTGGGGAGCTTACTAACTAACATCTAGATAATCATCACTGAATATGAAAATGCTGAAATGATATGGATAACACATTTCCCTCTACATGTCAGCTCTAGACTTTACTATGTATTTTGAATTTGGGGAAATTGCCTCTTTCAAATTTTGCTTGATTACATTGGTAAATGAAATGTTCTGTTCTTGTAATATTTAAAATGTGTCTGAACCTGCCTTGAAAGAGGACAGCATTAAACTGGTGGTGTTCATGTAGAATTGTAATGGTGCTTTCAACCAGGCGAAAACAGGTTACAAAATAGAGTATTTGGTATTCAAGATCTGTACAATCTAACTTGTATCCCTTTCACATCGCAAACATGGCTCTGACTTGGAATTTTGAACACTGGACCAACCTGGCTGCCACCCGGGTCAGACCCCTTTCACACTGCACCTTCGACCCGAGTTCTTCCCGGGTTGGCCCTGTTCACACTGAACCTGGGTCAGCCCTGTAAAACCCTATGAATGGCATTTAAAAATTTACTTTTGCTGGCTCACAAAGAGAAGATCACAAAAGGGAACACAATGGAGGGGTGAGGACTGCTCACAGCATTGCAGGAATCATGGCTGATGGATTACCACTCTGTAGCCCTGAGTTCATGAGTGTGTGTGCTTTACTGATATTTATTTCAGCCAGTGAGAGCATGATGCAGCTTCTGGCAGCCATTGTGTACAGGTCACTTCTTCATCACTCCAATTAACCAACACTGTAATGACAGTAGTGGTATTAATCCCTTTCAGACTGCCGGAATGCTGCCTCTGCTGTGTGCTGCCTGCCTGTCTGGCTGGTGATATCATCAATTGAGACGCAGGAACATCCAGTCAGCGTTGTTTGCTGAGTCCCGGGTTGGATAAACCTGGTAGGGCCTGTTCACACTGCCCTTTTACCCAGCTTGTTCCAGTGTTCAACCCTGCTCGATTGCAGGGTTGAAATACTGGGTCGCTCAACCCGGGAATTTTTTGGGTAGCGCGTTCACAGTGCACCTCGACCCAGCAATATCCTGGGTATAAATGACCTTGTTTATGTAATGTTTTTACAATGTATTCGATTAAAGTGTTAGTAGCTAAACAGGACCGTAACTAAAGGTTGGCCAGGATGCAACCGCAGCCCCACCTTTTTTCCCCCCAATATTTTTAAACTTGCTTAACTAACCAAGGTTATGGGCCTACCCACCATATCCAGGTAACCTCTTTCGGGTAGGTCCCTAACATACTAGGGTTCACATCCAAAGCGCAGGACCCCCCAAAACTGGCCCAGCCAAGCTGCCCCAGGGCACCACCAATCTGGGGCAGCTTGGCTGGGCCAGTTTTGAGGGATCCTGCGCTATGGATTTGAACCCTAGTACGTTAGGGACCTACCCGAAAAAGGTTACCTGGATATGTTAGGTAGGCCCATAACCTTGGCCATGATTATGCTAAAAACCTCTATTGATTGCAAAATTTTATTGCATATATATATATATATATATATATATATTTATATATATATATTTATATTTATATTTTTATTAATAATTTGGAGTTGTGCACCTGAGATTTGTCTGTTTCTGTGCATGACGGAGCAATCCAACTGTTAAGGGGCCTATCCATTACATGACTTTGTGAACAATCTGACATTGGTCACAAAGTCGTGTAATGGATAGCCAGCAAGGACCAGCGATGCACTTGCACGCTGGGTCCTTGTCGACCCCGACTTTCTACTGAACATGCCCGTCAACCTGACGACGCTAGTCAGGTTCGGCATGTTCAGAGATAGGAGGTCGGACTCCTGCACTGAATGACATTCACTGAACGCCGTTCAGTGCAGGCACTGCACCTCGGCAACCTGAAGGTCTGAACGCTAGACGTTCAGTCTTTCAGGTCACCTAGTGGATAGGCCCCTTTTACTCTGATCAGGCGCAAGGGCTGCTAGCAGAATTATTCATTATTAGTTTGGGCGCCCTAAGCAGTACTTTTGGTTAGTACTTTTGGGCGCGACAAGCGCCCAAAACAATTAAATTGCTCCGTCGCGCTTGACCATTATCGCCATCCTAAAAACAATTGAATCGCCTAGGAGAGCTCCCTATTGAAAAGGCAGTTATGCCAATCTTGGCAGCCTCTGAAATCGCTAGCCTCCTTACAATTTTTTGATGGAACAATAAAGATCAGGTTTTCATATTAAATGGCGCACCTGTCTGCCAAAACTGACTCGTACTGTAAAGATGATCAGCATGTGAACTGCTAACAAAAAACAATTACAGTACAGTGCTTTTGGCATTGTGGTGAGGCTATATAGGGCAAATTTCTTTCATCATTACAAAATAATCAATCGGTTTGTTAGTGTGCATGGCATTACAGTGGTTGTCTTGCAGTGTTAGCTGTACTCTGTCCAGGATTTACAGTCTCAGGGCTCGATTCAATTAAACGCGAATTGAATAGCGCCGGCAAGGAGCTCCCAGAGCTATTCTATTCAGGGCACTGTTAAGCCTGACTAAGGATTTCTTCTCGCACCCCTCCTGCGAGCAGAAATCCGACAAAACTACATGCTGTTTTCTGCCCTTAGCACAGCAGAAATAGCATCATGCCGGGCAGTTTAGTCAGAGAATGGAGGTTCTCGTGACTAAACACCATGTTTGGGGCGCGAGAACCCGGCATTCTCCAACAAAACAGCATGCTGAATTGAATAGCTCCAGGAGCTCCTCCCGGCGCTATTCAATTCCCGTTGAATTTAATCACGCCCATAGTATACAAAATGTTTAGCAACTTTCCAGTCTGTATGTTGATTGTATTTTAAAAAAGCTGCTCCCCTCTGTTAAGGGTTTAAAATTATTATTAACATTGATAAAAAACAGAAAACTTTTTTATTTTTTGTCCATACTAACAAATTAGAAGTTTTGATTCATCACTTGACTATATCAGTTTAATTAAATACTACAATATGCTGGTCCTTGTTGTGCACATATCGGCCATATACAGTAGAGTCAACATTACAAGCTTTCCTTCGCACCTCAATGGGGTGCAAAGAAAAACTTTCGATGCCGACGGGCGAGATGTGCTGTTCTGGAGCAGCACATCACATGACACGTCTATCACGCTGAATTGAGTCCTCATAGAGTTATGAGGTTTGCCAAGCTCACTTTATCTGACTTGCTCTCGGTGTTGCAGGAAGCCAAACCTGTCCCTGGTCATGCTTTTGTGTGTAATTTAATTGGAAATGACTCTCTGCTGTTGATATAACATTTTATAAACGTTCAGTACTTTATGAAATTACAGTAAATATGAAGACTCGTTTGTCTTGTGGGCGCTCCATAGCAGAGGTCTGTGCCATTTTCTACAGTATGCTTCATATTTTAAGGAATGCAGAACCTAAAGTTAATTCTCATAAACAAGTTTTACTTGACAGATTTATAATTGCCTAAGCACTGAAGGGCAGCTTTTGAACAGCAGGGTTAATTAATGTATTTTTTTCCCCCTTTTCCTCTTGGCCTTTACAGTGTCCTATAGCTAATGTTGTTTGAAATTATTTTGTGTGACATCATTTTAATTAAGAGGAACAACACTGGCATAATAAATCAGCACCAAGCAAATTTCCGATACAGTAGACAAAGCAGCTGATATGAGTACATCCTCCCACCTTTATATATACAATTTCACGAAACTGCCTTGCCAGCCTTGATTGTTGGCAGATTGTGAAATGCCAGTGTTGAAGGTCTTAACGGCTGACTGCTCTTGCTATGTAATTTGCTGCCACGATAGACATTATTTTGTACAATTCAGAGTTTGCTGCCAGTGTTATTGAAATTATAGTGGGTGCTCTGGCTTTATTCTGATGTTTCAGTATCTTAAGTCTTGTTTTGAAGATATGTTTAACACTTTGTATTGATCTTTGTGTCATGTTTCTGTGAAATATATTTTTTCTTAAAATGCATACAGTGTATCACAAAATTGTGAAAAAGTAAACCGTGTTTTTACTTCCCAGCATCTTTGATTTTAGTTCTACTTGTTAGTGGTATCTAAAATGCAATTTGGCAACCTTGTTTGAATCTTTTAAATTAATAAGTATGAATACATAGTTTTCTATTTAAAGATGTAAGGCTTGTAAAATGCAATCTTTCAAGATAGAACAATATAGAAATAGGAAGACAAATTTTCCAGTACTACTGGTATGTAATCTATTCTTTCTTTGGCATCACAAGGTACATGTGTATCCTCTAATGCTGCTTGAGAACCACTAATTGTGCTAGCTGGCCAGTCTTTTTTTTTTTTTTTTTAACCTGGCCCACACCATATAGTGCTGGTTCTGTAGGGAAAGCTATGGCCAATATTAAAATTTATATTCTGGAGCCTTTAACAATTTGGAACAAATATCATTAAAAACCTTTTTAATGAAGAGGTAAAACGGCCCTGCCCAATAGCCTACTCTCTAAACAATAGTATTACAGCCAGGGTTGCAGAGAGCTATCTTGGTGGCTCTGTTACTGCGGCAGCTTTATAGCCTCACCAGTGCCCCAGATATGTGCAGCCTAAGGGTATGTAAAAGCGGGCATTTCACTCATGATATTTGTAACTTAGAGGTTGTGACCATCATTACCACAGCGGAGTAGTCAAGGTAGAAACCACGCCATATGTCTAGTGAGCAATGTTGATTGTTTAGAGTTTATTTAATTTTAAACAATGTGTATGCTAATATGAGTGTCAAATTAAAGTTGTTGATCGCAATATTTTTACAGTCTGTCTCCATTACTACTATATTTTTTCTAGTGTTCCCTGTCATTGGCGGTGTGGACCAGCTATGGCACTGATATATGGTACTTAACATGAGGCTTGACAATTTATAGTAACTGGCATGGTACATTAGTTAGGAAAGGTCTATATGCCCTTTCCCACATGCCACTGTGTGACTAGACTGTAAGAGTCTTTACACCCAGATTTTTTTTCCTTTAATTCTTAAATAACACTAGAATTGAAGGAGGCAATATTTACAAGTTTTATTTACTACCGTTTTTTTTTTTCTTTTGCTGTCCCTCTATTTCTCTTTATCGATTATTTTTCCCTGCACACTGTATATGTTGAACGTTGTTATAAAACTACTTTCGAGCTAACATGCTTAAAATCTACTTACACCTGAAGCAAGGAATTTTGAAGACTTAGTCTATGCTGTTACTTGTTTGGAAAATTCCCTGCATATTTCCCTGTTACACCTGAACATGGCGAGAGCTCCTAGAGTTCACACATTGCTAGAAGCTATATCAGGTCTTTTTTTAACTGGGTATTGGCTCATAAGGGTAAAAAGAAACAATGTTACAACAAAAGTAGAAAATATATCATTGACAGTTTGTTAAACTGTACCTGAAGTTGTCCTGTGGACAAATAATTTATTATATACTGTATAGTAAATATAACCCTTTCCACAGTCTGTTTTTATATTGGTGTATTGTAAGTTTTGCATTTGAACCATTTTGCTTATTTGTTCACTAAACAATATTGGCCTCTATATTTGGTCATACATTCATGTGTTTTTAAACTGAGAGCTAACTTACCATTAGGTACACTCAGGTCTTCCTAAATGGACCATACGAATCTGCAAAAACACAATTTTTCTCGATCAAAAAAAATGGCTCTACTTTGCATGATAACAAAATGCAGACTCAAGTTATGACCCGTACACACAGGACGATCAGACAACGATCCAATATCGTTGTCTGATCGTCCTGCATGTGCTGGATGTTCGATACTGATACTGCAATCAATGATCGCGGGTCCCATTAGTAAACAGGCTAACCTGGTTGATATCGACCAGGTTGGCCTGCATGCACGGGCGATGGTCGATATCGACCATCCGTGCCTGCGCATCAACCATCATTTGGTCGTTGGAGGGGTTAAAATAAAAGTTCGATTTAAACAATCAAACGATATAGTTATTGTTCAAATCGTCCTTTTTATCTGACCCTGTGTATTCAACATTGCACACATTTTATATGGCAAGCCACCTGGCACATCAAGGCGCCTCTGCCAAAGTGGTCCTAATATGAATGTATGTCCCAATGTAGGTGCTAATATAATTCATGTGTTTTTAAACTGAGAACTAATTTGCCAGGTAGTACCTCTAAATCTTCCAATATGGCACCATAAGGATCAGCATTCTCTCTAGCTACTGTTTGCCAAATGGTTATCTACACAATTCTAGAATGTATGTCCCAATATTTTAGTGTTGGGACCACTTTAGCATAAGCACCTTGTTGTAGTGAGTGGCTATCCATTTTATTAAAAGCATGCAGGCCCTTTTTGATGGCTTGTTGCAGTGTACTGAGGAAGAATTTTTTTTTTTTTTTTTAAACAGTTTAGTTTTTGTTTTTTTGTCATGGTATCCTTCTTTGCCTGATATCTGAACTGCTGGGATAGGTTGCAACTGTTTATTTTATTTATATGTAATTAAGTGACACAGAAAGGTAATTTGTCGATGTCTCTCATTCTGGGGGCAATTCAATTGTTCCGCGCGCCTCCCACTGGCCCGTCTATAGAAATGGCCTCTATCAGAGCAATTCAGTTGTTTCTCTGATAGATGGCAATTAGCTGCGGCAGTGACATTTTTTTTTCTCCTGAGGTGCGAGAAAGTGTCTAAAGTCCTGTTTTTTGGGCACCCAAACAGATGTTTGCCCTAATCTCTTAAGGCTAAACCCAGTGCTTGTGGACGCGTTAAATGCTAATGGGCGCCCGAACGGAGAAACCATTGAATTCCTCCATTGGGCGCCTATTTGCATAGACATCCAGCAGGGGGCGCGTGGCACAATTGAATCGACCCCAGAATGAGAGACATCGACAAATTACCTTTTTATTTTTGAGTTCTTAATGGAAATGGGTTTTGGGCAGAAAGAACTTTTACATAGCAGAAGTTGCCACGTGTTGCACTCGTGTGTGTCCATGAAGTCTAGTAAATTATAAAACAGGCAGCACTTTATACACACTTTCAATGTAATATGGTAAAAGATTTATTGAGCATTTGCAAGTTAGAGAAACATCTGAAGAGCTGCCTGTAAAATACTGTACGCAAAAGAAAAGTCTCATCAATAGTTAAGTTCTTCAGCTGTGACCTGTAACGGTTTCCTGCCTTATACACCCCCGCTCTCTCATGTTGAAAAGATAAATGTGGCGCTGATAATATTCAGAACTAATTCTTACTGACAGATTCAGTTGTCAAACCTAAATCTCTGTAAGCATAAACCTGTGTGTCAACACACCTTTTTCCAGTTCACACATCTGCAGTTCATGCTGAAAGAATGGACGTTGCTCTTAGGTTTATTTTTCTTTATAGGTAACCTTTATTTGTTACTATGCTCTCATTCAGTTTTTTATGTTTAGTCAGAAATGATGATAGAATGGAGCAAATAGGGGCTTCAGGAGACTGACTCCAAGCATAGCAATAAATGAGCTCAGAGCTATATATATAGGTTTGTGATATTCTAGCAGCTGTTCTAAGCCCTGCTGTTTGTTGCTGGGGTGCAATGCCCTAAAAAAGGAAGAGAATGTATTGTAGCTCTGGGAAAAAAAACAAGCAGCTGGTGGTCTTATCACTGTCCACTGACAGCTAAGGTCAGATGTTTGGAAGGACAAGCATTTGCTCTGAAAGACAATGTGTCTGTTAGTCAGTGTTTCCAGGGCACAGGCTTCTGGAATTAAGGGAATCGTTTCATGTATCACGCATGTAAAAATAAAAAACAAAACCATGACCGAAGCTTTGCCCTTCACAGTTTGTGTATTCTGTATTAACCTTTACTTATGTAGCACCATGTATGCACGTGTCTGTATATTAAGGAGAGATGGATAAGTACTGTCACTAGTATTTTGCTTACATTCTGTGGAACCTGCAATTGAATAAATCTAGAGAAGACTCTTATGTAAAAAAAAAAAAAAAAAAAAAATCTATTAATAAAATGCTTACCTTTTTGTGTTTGGTTTTTGTCAACTTCTGAATCAATCCCTCTTAACCAATTGGAGTAATATAAAAAAGATAAAAGCAGGTCAGTAGTGCAACATGCAAGACACGTTTTAATTTGCACTTCTCAATAAATGTATCTAAAATTTTACACCTAGTTAGAGCCTTGTCTTTAATCTTTCCTTAGTATTATTCATACCAGATGTACAGTTAGCAGCAGGAGTTTGCCTGCCACCTGTGATAATAGGGATGCGTATGAGAGTCCTTGAGTTATCTATTTATGGGCTTTGAAAGCTGACTGATGAACATACTTGTACCATACACATCAACTATTTGTGCACTTTTTGCCCATGCATTGGACACTGTGCTTTGATTATGGTTGCAGTGCCTTTAACAGTCAATCTATAGGAATATATAATCAGGAAATAAGGTGATCTAGAAGATGGTGCTTAAAGAAAAAAAAATGGTATAGCAAGTCAATGGTTCAGGCAGTTCATCACACTTGGTAAATCCGTTTCCTGCTCTGGTCTCTCAGGGGGAGGTTTATCAAAGCTTGAAGAGAGATAAAGTACCAACTAATAAGCTTCTAACTGTCATTTTACAGGCTGTTTGAAAAATTACTGATAAGCTGACCACACATCTAAAGATTATCTGTCCAACCAGCCAACTAGTTGATTGGTTGGAATGAAAATCTGGTAAGGAATACAATCAGCAATTTGCTCCCAAATGCTGGACAATGGGCCAAAACTGTTTGTTAAATGTTTGATCTAAACTATTTGTTCAAACTTGTCTAAACTACCATTTTCATCTGTTTTCTGGCATTTAGGAGCAAATTGCTGATCATCATTTACTCCCATACGTTACCAGATTTTCATTCCAACCAATCAACAAGCTGGCTGGTTGGATGTAAATTGGTCTAGTGTGTGGCCAGCTTTAGGATCTGATTGGTTGGTAATTAATCGCTCTCCAAGTTTTGATAAATCTCCCCCCTTTTTGACCTTTCTGTAAACACATTTGTACTTTTTTGTTCTAGTTTTCATTTGTTTTCTTGATAAGAAAACTTTTTTTTTTTTTTTTTTGTTCCTGGGCAGATTAAATGTTTTCATCTATTCATCCCATTGAAATGCTAATGTTTACTTGTAGTGTAGAGCCTTAATTCTTCTTTCTATTGCAGTTTTAAGAGATGCAAAATACTTGTTTACCATAATGGACTCTGTCCTTTAATCTTTATTTGCATAGTAACAATGTTATTGGTTAGGACACACCCAGAGCCTATGTTCACAATGGGGTTAGTATCACAGGCTCTAAACCAGTGCAACACAAATAACCCTGGCATTTAGCTGCAATGTGCGTTGTTATTGTAATTGCATAAGTTACATTTCTGCCTAATCACCAGACAACCTGAGCTGTCCAGTCTGACTCTGAGAGCTGTTGTGCATTAAGATATCGTGGTATAGTATATCGTAAAGAACAAAGCAAACTATGATTAATTGCACCTTTTTACAGAGAAAATAATAATTGTGTTAAGCTCCATTGGGGCAGGGACATTTGTGAATAATTAAAACATTATCTGTTATGTTGTGTGATGATATGACAATGCAGGTTGAGTCTCCCATATCCAAAATACTTGGGACCAGGGGTATTTTGGATATCGGAATATTCTGTATTTTAGAATATATGCATACCATAATGAAATATCTTGAGAATGAGACCCAAATCTAAACACATAATGCATTTGTTTTATATATACACCTTATACATACAGCCTGAATATAATTTTATACAATATTTTTAATAATTTTGTGCATCAAAATAGTTTGTGTACATGAAATTATATATTCACCTTATACACACAGCCTGAAGATCATTTTATATCATATTTGTAATCATTTTGTGCTTTAAACAAAGTTTGTGTACATTGAATCATCAGAAAGTAAAGGTTTCATTATCTCAGTCATGCTAAAAATATTCCATATTTCGGAATATTTAGATCTGGAAGACTAAGCCTGTATATCAATAAAGAATTAGTTAAGGGGAGATGTATAAAACCTTCTGAAGAGGACAAGTGGAGAAGTTGCCCATAGTACATTTTCTAAAACTGTATGTAATCTGATTGTTTGGGCTACTTCTCCACTCGTTCTCTTTGGAAGGTTTGATGCTTCTCCCCCTTAGGGAGTGATGTAAATCACTACAACAGCATCACAATTGGACTGTATGATAATTTGAATGCATCTGTTTGGTGGATTTTACTTTAGTTTTCCAGATCTGTTGTTGCTGTTCAGGCAATTCATATCTTTTAGGAGTTTGCATGACCTACACATTTGTCATGGTAACAGGAATGCATATCTGTCAGTGTAGGTTTTTGTATTTCATCAATAGAGAATATGTAGTTTCCTCTGTCAATAGTTAATTGTAGTACTAACATTAACCCTGTGCTTACAGACAGTTTAACCTACATTGGGGGGAATTCAATTGAAAACTATGTTAATGGCCCCGGGAGGGTGTTTCCGAAGCTATTTAACGCATTGCTTGGGCAGACTAAGGGATTTCTCACACCCCCTAGAATGCGAGGAGAAATCTGACAAAAGTTCAGGCTGCGTGGCTGTTTGCCGTTTTAGCGTGGCACTAACAGCTTCGCGGTCGGCACTTTAGTTGGAGAATGCCGGTTTTCTTGACTAAACACCCAGGTTGAGTCACGAGAGTCTGCATTCTCCGACTTAACAGTGTGCTGAATTGAATAGTGCCGGGAGCTTCCTCTCAGGGCTATTCAGCATCACATTGAATTCTGCCCACTATGGGAATATTTCTGTATTTTAAGAAAAGTTTGCATAAAATTAACTAGTGGTCATAATAATGTGGCTACTCAGTGTGTATGTATTTTATTTTATTACGTGTGGGTTAGCGGTGTGGAGGCCTTGATTACAGGTGAGCCATGCCAAGGGATCGGTATCTGTGTATTCTATCCATTGTTGCCAGAATTTATAAGACAAGAACATGTTTTATTATTTACTAAATGTTGTCCCTGGCTCTGCATGTTTTTTCCCCCCTTTTTTTTAATCTCCGTTTGCCTGTTATCTCTCTTCTTTCTCTTCCCTCTCATCTATTTCTTTTATCAGCACATACTTTAATTATGTTTATTATCCTTTGCATAGGATATGTTTAGTATCCTATCCTTTGCATTACTTTATTTTTATCTGTTAAGGTGCATACACACGGTACAATATCTATGAACGATATCGTTCAACGATATATCGTTCATGTTTATGCAGTGAACGACCAATGATGCGCGTTCCCGCATGAACGCTAACGATATCTATAATCGTTCGTATATGCAGGCCAACTTGCACGATATTGTCAACTTTGCCTGTTCAGAGATATGGCAGGATGACTTCACTGAAAGATCTTTCAAGTTATTGGTGGTACAGATTGTACCGTGTGTATGCAGCTTTACTATTGTACTATTTGTAACTTCCTTTCTTTATCTCTTCTAAGGCGCACATCCACTTGCCGACTAGAGAAAGACAGTACAATTATGACATCGTAATCGTACCGTCGTTCCCCATCCCCTGCAGATGTTCAGTGTAGGCACCCTGCATCATCCCTGAACATGGCCAATCTGTCGTTATCGGCAGATTGACCGGCATGTTTGGGCGATGATTGATATCGGAAACTACCAGCGGGAGCGCGCATCGCTGGTCGTTTCCGACATTATAGTGCATGAGTATGATGTCGTAATCGTGCGGTCGCTCATTAATATCGCATAGTGGATGCGCCCTTTAAGGAGTGTTTGTTTTCCTAATGTGTATGGCCTGTGCATCCCATTGTGCCTTTCTTCTGTACAGTTATACATTTTTGATTGTGAATAATGTTGTGATATTATTGTTGGGTGATTATTAGGAGTTTGTTATAAGCATTGAGGTGCTGTATGATGAGTAAGTATAGGAATTAACAGAAGTGATTGGAGCTGGGAACACTCTGGATGTAACATCACTGACACTGGTGGGTGGGATCAGGGTTAAGTAGTTTTTTTTGTATAAATTAAAAACAAGTCGAATAGTATGGCGTAAGGAATGTTAGACATTTCCTCATCTGCTAAGGACTCCTGCTAGTACATTACCTGCCTGCGGTTCAGGACTAGAAAATGTTTAAACAATCTGGGCTAGGCAAGGTGGTGCAAACTTTGGCCAACTCTAATGCTCCCTTCTGTAAATGCATTTTAACAGTGCTTATATTGCAATGATCATATCTGGTTCTTCTGGCAGTGGCATTTCTTGTATTATAGCTGACAACTTAAGCACTGTTAATTAATACAGTTTTTCTGATAAATATTTGGCCATCTACCAAAAATACTTAGACTGCCCATGTGTGGTTCATTCCTCCACCCACTACCCACCCATGTGTGAGCCAAATTTAATAATCATCCTATTGCTCAATACTCATACTCTCCTTTAATCAGAAAACACCAAGAGTTTTTGTCAAGCATCAAATGGGTGGTTAAAGAGAAGAGCAGTCCTTGATGACTGTTAGAATTTCCTTGTGCTAGAAAACACCTTAGTTGTCATGGAGACTAAACATTTACCGGTAGCACCTAATTTTTTAGGGTAATTGTTAATGGGTTAACGTATTATAAACGTCCTTCTTCCATTGAACAGCCAAATGTATCCTTTATTTGAGACTGTGTGGCATTATGCAGAGGGAACCGAGCATGTATTGGTATTCATAAGCAGATGGCAGATTATAAACCCTGCATGATTGTAATCAAGATAATGATAAAGTGCATAGAATGATTAGTAGCATTCTATTATTTACATATTAAGCTACTGTTTTCAACTGCAGTACTTTGTTAAACCAGTTTTGCAGGAATGCAGCTTGTGAGGTGAGCATGTTTCATTTCATTTTCTGCAGTTGCGTTTGAGCATGATCACAAATTACACTGACTGTTTGGTTCTGCAAGTATTGTGGTGTTAAACTAGAACGGTGCTTAATACATTACAAGTACATCTGGCAGAATTTGAGTTTATCTTTGGATTATGTACAGGAACAAGCTGAATTTCTTTTTAAGACTGTGTGCCTATATGCTAGGTTAATGTACATGTCCAAACCGTGACATATAGCAAACAGGTTTCAGCACTCAATTTATCCCACTCTCCAAAATTACTCACCATTTTATCCCTTCGTCGTCGGAAGTCCGGCAGTGAAAAACATGAAAACAGAGAAGTCACTAGTCGTATCAGTCTGTAATGAGTGCAATTCATGCTGATTGGGAAGGTCAAGAGCAGCGGCAGTTTGCAGTTGAATCTTGCTCTGTGTCTCAAAGCAGGCAGAAAAACAATTCCCTCAGTCATGACATTCATTGGCATTCTTTTTTTTTTTTTTTCTTCAAATACCAAATACAGCAATTTCATTTGCAGCAAATTTTGCTACTTTTTTTTTTTTTTTTTTGTACCCTTTCTGCAAAGGCAAATAAAGCCTATCAAATAGCTGAGGAATGTGCTACAAATAAATGTGCTAAATCCCTTAGGCTTACAAAAATAATTTTCATTCATATTGCACTCATGTCGAAAGGTCACTACAGACTGTTCAAAAGGCTCAGAATGATTGTGTTATCAACACGAGACTAATCTAGCCAAAACAGACCAATGCTGGGGATCTTGATAAGACACTCATTCCACAGAACAGGTGCATGGAGGCTTTAGAACCAAAAATAAAAATGTATTTAACAATAATGCAGCAGGGATTAGACAAGCTGTTTAAATCCTTTAAATCTACATTATTCACATTCAACACAAGCATGGCCGAGTTTTAGACCTTGTTCAATACAGATTAAGATTTGCAATCACAGTGTAAATGCAATAGATCCTTTTTATATGAGCTGGTTTTATTTCTGCAGCTGAATCTGTCATGTAGTGCCGCATCCACCGGACCTACATGCAACAATTTATCAGACACTACTTTTTAAAAATACCTTTTAACTGAAGATTTCTTCACTTTTCATTACCCCTACAATCATCCCACATGTTCTATTAGTTTTGCTTTTTTATTTAGGGACAAATTATTATTTTTTTTAATTCTGCAATTAACATAACCTTCTCACCTATCATCCCAAAAATAATATATCTTGTTAATGTTATGTTGAATGTGTCAAAAAATACCATATAGTCATATAAATAGGACAAAACAACATACTTTTAAAATGTATTCATCTGATCCTCATCAAATTTGATAAATCCAGTCACATATGACAAATACACAACCAGTTTTACTTTGTCAGTATTTACACACAAGGAAAAAAGCTTCTTAAAAGGTACATATTTACTGCTTCCATGTCCATAAAGAAACATTCAATATTCGGTTCAATGCATTATTTAGTCATTAGTAATTGTTGCCACCCATATATAAAAGAACAGTCTTTGGTTAATCTCAATGTTTCAGGTTTGTGATAACACCATGTCAAGGAGAAAATACAAATGTACTTATATAGTGAACTCAAGAGAAGCAGTTGCTGCTGGATGTGTGTATGGAAAGGGTTATACATTACCAAATTGAAGTTAATTGTAAAACATTGTGAAAGATTATTTAGAAATGCAGAACATTGGAGACCACTGACAATCCTCCCAGGTTGGGCCGTCCCAGAAAACTCTGTCCTATAGTAAATGCTTCAAATGATGACAAAGCTACTCACAGAATTGTAAATGTTAAAATGCATGACTTTCCTGACTGAACAAGCATGGGCTTCATTAAAGCTCAGCCAAGTGGCAATAATACTTTGCAATACAGATGTATCCATACATCTTGTTTGAGAGTTAAACTTTCCCTCTAGTCGCGCCATGCCTTGGCATGACTCTGTAGCGCAGAGTGTCTTTGCGTGCAGCTTTTTACCTTCAAATACGTCATATTCCCAAAACGATGCGAATAGGACACACAAGCAGCTACTGCTGATTTAAAATATGTGGCATGCCTATATTCTGTGTAACTGAGAGTGTATCTGCATGTAAAAAGCTACGTTAGTATCACAGCCACTGACACTAATGCTGCATTTTGCATGCAGCTACACCCAGAGTCGCACACACAACATACACATGCCGCATATTTTAATCAGCAGAAGCTGCTTGGGCAACCTATTCGCATTATTCTGAAACTAAGACTCATTTGAAGGTGAAAACTTGCAAGAAAAGACACGCTACAGAGTTACACTGCACTCACATGTTATGTGGACACCTCTGTGTGGCTTAGATTTGCAATGTTGCAACTGAACAAAACACTTGACTTCTTGGGCAATGCCTCCTGAATAGTTGAGTCCAGAATGGGGTTGTTTGGTTTTTATGCACAATGCTATGTTGTAGAAAACCATAACAAGCATATATGCACAAGAACTTAATACCAACTGGTTTGCCTGGTGGTAGAAGGGAAATATTAATTGCGGCAGCTGCGCAGCCACAGGATATGGATGTATCTCAATTATGAAGTCTACAATGAACTTCTCTATAACAGTACTATCAAGTTAAATGTGAGTTCATTTATCAACAGCTGCAATTGTAGCTTGACCGAAATTGGTTCAGCATAGCAGTAAATGTACAAGAAACTAATACATGTTTTGCAATGGCCAAGTCAAAGACCAGAACTCAATCCCTCTAAGATGCAATGGTGGGACCTTAAGAAAGCTATACATAAATCGGTGTCCTCCTACATCACTGAAATAAGTGTTGTAGAGAGGAGTTGGACGGAATTTCTCAACTTTAAAAGACTGGTGGTGGAAAGTTACTGAATCATGATGTGTATATACACATACAATTTGTCTTATTTGCGGTTAGATTTATTCAAATTTTAGGACTTGGAGAGGACTAAATGATTGTTTACGATGTGCTGATATGTAGACCTAAGTGTACTTTTTACACATGATATAATAGGCCAGGAGTTGACTGGTTGTTATACCCATCTTCTCCACCTGTCCATTTTAGAAGGTTTTCATACATTTCCCCCATATTTTGTTTGTTGCTTGCCATGCACAGTATTCCTTGCTATTGTGTTATAAAGAGGATGATGCATAAGGTATCAAACGCATCAACAAAGGTTAAATAAGACCTTTTTTTTTTTTTTTTTTGCGCAATGAATTTCCTATTGTTATACCATTTAACAAGCGTTAATGTTTCACAATCATATTTTACAGGCGTCATGGTTTTTACATAGAAAATGTATAGTGTGTGTATGGTGAAGATGTCCAGGGAAGAAAATGATGGTACATGCACAAAGAGAAGAAAGTAGGGCTAGTTGTGCTCTGCCAAACGTCATTGGGGTCCCATATATTCCTCTTTAGCCTACGGCACCTGGTATTCCCTGGGGGTCTCCCCTCCAAGTACTAACCAGGCCTATCACCATTTACCGTATATACGAAAAAGCACCCCCTCGGCTTATACTCGAGTCAAGTGTAGCGCTGACCGGGCGGAGTTCGGTCAGTGCTACACACTGCCAAACACACAGCCGCCGGAGCCGGCAGCTGCGTGTTTGGTGTAATCAGCAGCCGCTGAGAGTCTGTCGGACTCTCAGCGGCTGCTGCTGCTCCCACTGCGGGAGCCATCTTCCGGCTCCCACAGTGGGTGATGGGAGACACGTCGTCATGACGACGTCTCTCCCATGCAAAGCGGCCGGAGGAGCGGATAGCGGCGGGACCAGGAGCGGGAGTTTAAGGTAAGTGTTTATTTTTTTTTTTATTCTTTTCACGTCTCTCTCTACTGGGGGGGGGGGGCTACAGGGGGCACTACCAGGGGGCGATGACTACAGGGGGCACTACCAGGGGGCGATGACTACAGGGGGCATTATCAGGGGGCACTACCAGGGCGGCGATTACCAAGGGGCATTATCAGGGGGCGATTACTACAGGGGGCACTAAAAGGGGGGATTATCACTGGGGGAACTACAAGGGGGGATTACTACAGGGGGCACTACCAGGGGGGATTACTACAGGGGGCACTAAAAGGGGGGATTACTACAGGGCGCACTAAAAGGGGGGATTACCACTGGGGGAACTACCAGGGGAGGATTACTACAGGTGGCACTACCAGTGGGGGATTACTACAGGGGGCACTAAAAGGGGGGATTACTACTGGGGGTACTACCAGGGGGGGATTACTACTGGAGGCACTGAAAGGGGGGATTACTACAGGGCGCACTAAAAGGGGGGATTACCACTGGGGGAACTACCAGGGGAGGATTACTACAGGGGGCACTACCAGTGGGGGATTACTACAGGGGGCACTAAAAGGGGGGATTACTACTGGGGGTACTACCAGGGGGGGATTACTACTGGAGGCACTGAAAGGGGGGATTACGACTGGGGGCACTACCAGGAGGGATTACTACTGGGGGCACAACCAGGGAGAATTACTACTGGGGGCACTACCAGCTGCTGCCATTTCCCACACTAGGCTTATACTCGAGTCAGTAAGTTTTCCCAGTTTTTTTGGTAAAAGTAGGTACCTCGGCTTATATTCGGGTCGACTTATACTCGAGTATATACAGTAGCTTCCAAGATCAGACGAGATTGGGCATTTTAGTGATGTATGGCTGTAGTACTACTCCTTTGAGGAAAGGTAGATTACCTCCACCTGGGTCAGAGCAAGAACACAACCAAGTAATAAATGTAGGACTGTCACAGTGAAAAGTCCATTTTTTAATATGAAAAGTACTGTGTTCCAAAAAAGTTTACGCATGAGCATAATTTAATTGTTACACATATATATTTTTTGTACACCAACACTGTCAAATAGGTCGTACAGACAAATGAATATATTCTAATTATAATTATTGTAACAAGGAAGTATAATAAATCACCTTTGAATATATGTAATTACTGTGGATATCCTATTTGGATTTAGATATCACATCATCCCCTATGTAACTCACCCCAGGTAAAAATAGTATATCGCAAGACAGATAATTTCAGTTGATCATAGATATCACAAATGTCTTGAAAAAATCTTATCACAATGATAGTTACTTGATATACATAAATCACAGATGATCTGCTATTAGTTTAAACACAGGGCTAATAGAATAAGGTTCATATATGTTATACACAAAAGCATAACATTAGCTCCAGAGTACATTCTGAAGCAGGTGCATATCATATAATCACATCCGGTCATTGTATCCATATAGGTGTCTTGTGTGTATTTACACCATGTGTCTCTCTTGATTGTTGAATATACATGTAACATACATAGAGAGACTGATTACAGGACATGCCAACCTTAATGTAAATACATACTACTGTGTCTCCACATTTATATCCAATATAGGAAATCTACGGTAAGTAAGTATGTTTTGCTGGATATCACTTTAGACCCTATTATAGCTCAAGTGATCATACATATCACAGATATCTTGAAGGGAACCTTTTTATCACCATATTTCAGTTTCCTAATGTACATACATAGCAGGTGGTCTGTTTTTAATAAGGAACCAAAGGGGTGAAGTTATGAAGCAGCAGTTTATATAAAACCAGCTGCAAGATATACTATTTCTTGAGGTAGATGTGTGTCATGTACAGTCACATAATATCATAGTATCCATGTGGATGTCATGTGTACATCTTAATATACATGTGTAAGGGAACTGTTTGTGGAACATGCTGATCTCAGTACAAATACATAGTACTGTGTCCCCTTAAGAAAGAAATATAGCTCCTATGATAGATAAATATCCCAACAGTTTGGGAATATAAGCCTTGGCAGCAGGAAATGATTTGCCTGCTCCGATGTTCAAGCCCATGTGTAGCTAAAATAGATATAAAGCCTCCGTGGCTAATATGATACCATCCCCATTATGGTGGGAGCTCAGAATCCTAGTCCGTGCACTGGCTGTGCGCCGTCTGTTAGGTTCCCCCGTTGTATGGTAGATGAGTAAGAGGACGCGCGTTTGGCCCGACTGAGGGCTTGTTCACCTCGTGTGTATGCTGAAGATGTCCAGGGAAGAAAATGATGGTGGCTAGTGAGGCTCTTGTGAGTCTGCATGACAGTAAGGGCATGGAAGTTGATGGTGAGGTAGGCATGAGTGATATTGGGTTTGATGATCAGGAAGCAGGGCAGTAGAGAGCCTGCTCAGGCACCATAACTATTGGGAGGCGTGTCCACACAACCTTGGAAGAAAACACTATTTACGCTGCACACTGGGGAGGGGCGGTGCTGAGAGCCCCTCAGCCTGGCGCAAATCCACAGGCACAGGAGACTGCTGCTGCTCAGTGGCAGCAGTCTCCCACTGCAGCTGATTGGTAAAGGGGGGGGCTGTGGCGTGTCAGACCCGGGCCCCCGCTGTGCACCTCCAACAAGCCAGGATTAGTCATACCTCCCCCCCCCCCCCTCCCTCTCCTCTCTTGGCGCGCCTGTCTGGAAGCAATGAATGAGGTAGAGAATGAAGGTGCTCACTCAATTGCTTCTTGCGTTAAGTCAGTGTGCGCTAGAGTCCTACATCCACACCAGATGTGTGCTGGATGGTCTTCCGGATGCGGAAGTGATAAAAATGTGTTGCTTATCCACCAGTATAATCTATTCACTGCATGTTTTGTTGGAGCCTGAACTTGAACCCTGTGTTCCACCAATTATGCAGTTTTGGGTTTTTCAAAACTTCTGGCTGCAGTAAAAATTTTTTCCATTATGCACGTTCCAGCCTACTTTGTCCCTAGTTGCGGTATGTCAGTCCACTTTTTCACGTTTGTTTACCATTGTTCTTAAGGCTTTCCGCTAAATTACAACCCAGTTTATTAAAGTTCCAGATAATGACCATGAATGGAGGGAGAGTAAATGGATTTTTGGTGGTTTTTTACAATTTCTCAGTTTCCCAATGTTTTGAGTGTGATCGACTGTACACATGTGGTACTCAATCCACCCCTTGTAATCGTAAAAATTTATTCAGAACTGAAAACTCTTCCATTTGCTGAATGTTCAGATGGTTTGTGATACTACCCACACATTCACAAATGGGCATGTGGGTTTTTCTGGGTTGACCCACAATTCCTTTATTTTGAACCAGTCCTCTCTTGCCTGTAATTTTGATCAAAGGAAAGACACATCTGACTGGCTGGTGAGTAAAAATACAAAACAGATTTATCTTCAATAAATTCATTATTTTTTTAATTTAAAGTTTACAAGAACATATAAAATACAACAATAAATAAACAGTACAATAGTAGAAATACAATAGAAATTAGCCAAAAAAGAGGTTTCAGGAAAGCGTGTAGTGTGTATTGATTTTAATAGTTTGTTACCATATTCTAAAAGGATTCAAATGGGTTTACACAGTTGACGACTCACTGCAGGCAGATACAATATGGCGACAAGATGCAGCATAAAAACCACTTAAGTAGATTGGCGGGAAAGGGTGTGATATGTATTAACCCCAGGCTGCCCGACAAAGGAGGAAATCCCGATCGTCCTAAAGGTAAGTATTTACTAACCTAACCCCCCTAACCCTACTTAGGGGTGCCTAATCCTAACCTTCCCCCCTTTGCCTAAATCTAACCCTCCCTCCCTTCCCTGCTGCCTAAACCGAAGTCCCCCTGGGTAGTGCCTAACCCTAACCTCCCGGGGGGTGCCCAACCCTAAGACCCCCCCCCCCCGGGAGCCCTAAACCTAACCCTCCCCACCCCCTCCCCGCCGGCTGTCCGCTGCAGCGCCCGGCATCCGCTCGATCAGGATGCTGGGCACCGGACTCCCGACGTCGGGCACATGACAGGCGTCTAGATTTAGACGCCTGTCATTCGTCCCTAGTCGGGAAGCCGGCGGTCGGCATTTAGACAATCGGCTTCCAGACTACATCCCGCAGGAAAGCGCGTGACGAGGTTAAACTTGATAGGCCTCTTAATGAGGAAAATCCGGGGAAGTTCATTTGTAATTGAATTGCACGTTAAGCTTGAATGCGCTTCAAATTTTTTACGCACAAAATGCGCAATTTTTAACATTTGTGAAAATTACAGCTGATTGCATTCGGCCTATAGTGTGATGAATACATTCAAAGCACAATTATTAAAGCTGCATACACACAACGATTTTGTTACCAACGATTTTATGAACGATTTTCTGTCAGATCTGTCAGATTTTTTAAAGTGTAATTAATGATTTTTTAACTACAAATGATTTTTGCATATTCCCTTAATGAAAATCGGTGACTGAACTACAAACGTGAATGCGCATGAACGATAATCGTTCATCGTTTTAACTTATAAAGTGAATAATTTTTTTTTTCAACGATAAACGATATCGTTAACGATAATCGTTTAAAAAATCGTGTGTGTATGCACCTTAAGTAATGAGATATTTTGCCTGAGTGCAAGCAAAGAAGCAAAATACAGGAGTTATAAAAAGGATACTCTTGATTTGCAGTCTACTGAAACAGAAATCCTGTCTCTTCCTGCATATTGACTTGGTACATAAAGAGTTCATTTGTTTTGTGGGTCAGCTGTGAATAACAAGAACTTGCCCAACATTGTGCTGTGACTCAGCTTTGTGAGTGTGACTAGGAATTGAAAAGTACATCTGTGTTCACCTCAGCTTGATTGATTCTGATCAGTGTTGATTTACGCTGTGGCTCTTCAGCAATCAGACAGTTCCTGTCTAAGCCACGTAGGGAATAACCATGCTGTGATTTTTATTTTTTTCTCCTCGGTTGCTGTCCTTTGAATATTTACTGGAGCATAGCCAACATGAAGATGAGATTTTAGAAAATTTATGTGACTGCTGAACACAGTGTGTGTGTATATAATATGTATTTTTGTGTATATGTCTAGGCGTGTGTGTTTCTATTTGTATATGTATATATATATATCTCCATCCCTTTTGGGCCTGCAATAAATAACAAACAAAACAAACACCAAGAGGGTACTTATTGTGTAGTAAGTATTATAGCTTCCTTTATTGGACAAAATTCCTTTTAAAATATGCGTAAATTAAATATTCTTGACAAATTACACATCTGAATAAAGTGTATCATGGCTTCTCCCTTATAACCTCCCCAGTGGATTCCCCTGAATGTTTTTTGAACTCTCACTAGTAATCAGCGCCTCCTCTCAGAGCCGTAACTAGACTTATTGGTGCCCTGTGCCAGAAAGAGCATTGGCACCCCCCTATTTTTTAAATAGGGAGATAAAACACCTGAAAAAGGGCAATGGCCTCTTGGGGAAGGGCCAGGGAAGAGATAGTGGAGGCTAGGAGATGCTATGGATAAAATAAGAGGAGGCTACAAGTGAGAATGATAATAAATAGAAAATTGACAGGCCTGAACAGCGCCCCCTGCCCTGCGGTGCCCATGGCACAGGTCACACTACTAGTTATGGCGCTGCCTACTCCAAAGCCTCCTAATTGCAACTTATTGCAAGTAAACCCTTGCACCAAGGAAGGCACCCAACAGGAGCTCCGTGGCAATTCATTGTGCAGTATATTCGATATTTAGTGCGTGTGTGTGTGTTCATGTAAATATGCGTGTGTATGTATATATGTGTAATGTAATAATATATATATATATATATATATATATATATATATTGGTCACAAGGAGGCACTCAGCAGACTGATTTCAAAAATAAAACAATGTCCTTTGTTTCATTCCTACGGCATTTCGGGGTAACCCCCCGTCTTCAGGGAAAAGCAATATGAACTGACAAATCACATACACAAATATATACAAGGCACACATGCAATTAAAACACCATTATCATACTCACCTGTGACACGCTGCCGTCTGAGGACCCGCTTCCTGCGCCGTCTCGTGTGTCCGTCGCGTAACCGGTGGCGTCATCGGCAGCGCGGCACAGGAGATCGATACTCGCTGTTGCTAAGCAACATGAGGGCTACAAATACAAAATAAAACAAACTGATGTTAAAAAAACTCCGGCAATGCTTGATTGTTATACTGCGCGTAATTAGAGAAAAATCACTGTATCAACAACATAAATATGTCAACTTTTCAATTATATGATACATTATAATCTCCCATCAGCAAAATTTATCACCACTGATAATTACTGTCAAAATCATATCAGTAAAGACTGCTCTCAAGCTGAGTATAGAAAACACTGGAGTCCCAGGGTCCCATTCAGACCTCTAGGAACCAGTGTTCCCAACTTGAATATCCAACGGCTTTCTCTATGCAATAAAATTTTTTCTCTATTGCCGCCTCGCTTGCTTTCTGGAACGTGATTAATAATGACCCTCATGCTTGCCACACTATGCTTGAACCGGGCACAATGTCTAGCGACCGGTTGTTCGCTAGTGCCTGATTCTATTGCCTGGCGAATTGCACTACGATGGAGAGCCATGTTTTCACAGAATTGTCGCTGTGTTTTGCCTACATAAGCCAATCCACACGGACAAGTCAATAAATAAATGACGTGTAGTAGAACAAGTAACAGCATGTCTAATATTGAATTTTTTGCCCGTATGCGGATGACAAAAAGTTGAACCTATAGATAGTGATCGACATGTTACACAACCCAAGTAACGATAGCAGCCTTTCCTCTTGCTCAAGAAATGTGTAACTGGGTTTTTATTAAGGCCTGTAATGTCTAACTTGACCACCTGATCTTTTATACTCTCTCCCCTAGTGAAACTTGGTAGGAGCCTAGCATTGTGTAAAGAGGGTAGTTCCGGATCACTTTGAACCATAGACCACCATCGCTTGACTTGTGGTAGATTTGCTGAAAGAACTATATTTATTCACCCAAGGGATTACATTCGTGGGTTGACTAGCGGCATCTTTAATTTTAATGGCCAAAGTATCCTCTCTAGGCATGCTGATGACTTTATTCTTTAAAACAATTAATTCATTCCTATCATATCCTCGTGTTACAAATTTCTGTATCATATCCTCTAGTGCAGGTTCTAATGCTTTTGTATCAGAAGTGATACGTCGCACTCTGAGGAACTGGGAATAAGGAAGTCCCTTGCGTAAGGCTATAGGATGACAACTTTCCTGCCGCAATAACGTATTCCTATCCGTTGCCTTTGTGTATAATGATGTGTTAAACCCCACACTCTGTATGGTAATCATAACATCCAAAAAATGAATAGACTCCTTGCTCATCGTATATGTGAGTTTAACTACACTCTGTGATGCATTAAGTTCATTCAAAAGACAACTCAGGGCTGCTGGAGTACCCACCCAAAAAATCAACAAATCGTCGATGTATCGACGATACAATACGATTTCTGCCCTCAGATGCCCATGATTGTATAGCAACTTCTGTTCTATCATGTACATGAATGCATTAGCATAGGAGGGAGCTACGGGAGACCCCATGGCACATCCAGATGTTTGTATATAGTACTTGCCATTGTGGTAGAGATAATTTCTAGTTAACACTAAATCAAGTAACTGTAAGAATAATTTTTTAGGAGGACCACTATAAAAAGGATTGCCCGTAATCAAATTGTCAACTGCCTCTACACCTGCCCTATACGGTATACAGGTGTAGAGGCTAGCTACATCCGCACTACACATAACTATATCTTTAGGGGGATGACCCAATTGTTGTAAAGTCCGTAACAAAGATGAAGTGTCCTTCAGATACGAAGGAATTTGTTGTACACAGACATTAAGGTAAGAATCCAGATATACGGCTATAGGATAAAACAATGAACTCCTGGCTGATATTATGGGTCTGCCAGGGGGATTAATTAAAGATTTGTGAATTTTTGGGATCACATAAAAAAGCGGGACAACCGGATGATCCACTTTCAATGATTGTAACAAATCTGATGATATTACTGAGTCATCCTTAGCTTGCTGTAAAATGTTATCCAGCTCTGCCTTAAATTTGTTGGTAGGGTCATTAGGTAACTGGGCATAAGTGGCGGTATCTTCTAGCTGACGCTGAATGCTTGCTCAGGAATGGCAGCAGGCAGGTGTGAGTGCATCTTCACGCACAGTGAGGCGAAGTCTTTTGGAGGATGGCCTGATGTCAAGAAGGGCAGCAAAGAAGCCACTTCTCTCCAGGACAGACCTTTATTCTGCCAAAGGTACAAGGATTGGACTGCTGAGGACTGGGATAAAGTTATTTTCTCTGATGAATCCCCTTTCAGATTGTTTGGGGCATCTGGAAAAATGCTTGTCCGGATCAGGAAAGGTGTGAGCGCTATAGTCAGCCCCGTGTCATGTCAAAAGTAAAGCATCCTGAGAGCATTCATGTGTGGGGTTGCTTCATCATCCAAGGGAGTAGGATTACTCACAATTTTGCCTAAGAACACAGCCATGAATAAAGAATAGTGCCAAAACATCCTCCAAGAGCAACTTCTCCCAACCATCCAAGAACAGTTTGGTGACAAACAATGCCCTTTCCAGCATGATGGAGCACATTGTCTTAAGGCAAAAGTGATTAAGTGGCTCGGGGAACAAAACATCGGGTCCGTGGCCATTAAACCCCCCAGACCTTTATCCCATTGAGAACTTGTGGTCAATCTTCAAGAGGCGGATGGACAATCAAAAACCCACAAATTCTAAAAAGCTCCAAGCATTGATTAGGCAAGAATGGGCAGCCATCAGTCAGTATGTGGCCCAGAATTTGATTGACAGCATGCCAGGGCAAATCGCTGAGGTCTTTAAAAAGAATGGTCAACAATGCAAATATTGACTCTTTGCTTAAACTTAATGTAATTGTCAATAAAAGCCTTTCACACTTATGAAATGCTTGTAATTTTACTTCAGTATACCATAGTAACATCTGACAAAAAGGTCTAAAAACAGCAAACTTTGTGAAAACCAATACTTGTCATTCTTAAAACTTTTGGCCATGGCTGTATAATTAGATATGACTTGTTTCATTGGGGCTAAGAAAATTAATATTTACTAGACAGCAAATGAATGTGAATAAAAAAAAATATATATTTTATAGCGTTCCCACTAGGCTGTTTTAGCGGGGTGCCGTGCCCTGCCCTATTTCTGAAGGGTAGAAAGCACTCTGCCCTCCAGCGCGGCGCCCCGCTGAGACACCCGCTGGTCAGTGTACCGCTGGTGGTGAAAACGGCGGCGCAGCGGTCACTGCCGGTGAATGGATGCCTCCAGGAGTGACGAAAAAAGGACGCGTCATAAAGACACGCCCCTTATCTTTGACCACGCCCCCTATTTGGGCGCGCGCAAAAGTGTCCTAGCTCTAGGTCCGGTGCCCTGCCTGCTGCTGGAGTGAATATGTATGTATGTATGTATGTGTGTGTGTGTGTGTATATATATGTGTGTGTATATATATGTGTGTATATATATATACACATATATACATACATACACACACGAGGTTGGCTTATATGAGTAGAGTTTTGAAAGGGCATTTAGAAGTATTATCTTAACAAGAGAACTCAAGTGCATTGCTATTCTCTGAGGTGAGGGACTTTAGAAGTTTAGTGTTAATGGCTGCAATATCCCTGAATGTAATTAAAAACCAAAGTTGCTCTATAATAGTGACATTTATTCTTGGGCACAGACTAGTCTATCCAATAGCAAGCTGTCTGCAGTAAGGACAGCTTTCAGTAGTGGGCATGCGTCTGTCAGCTTCTTTTGCAATGTAAATTATAGATTCATTAATTGCCTTTTTGGAGGCGGATCTTGAGCACCTATGACAATGGTTCATGCAAAGCTTTCCCTAAATACAGAGCTGCTTTTCACAGAATCAAGCATGTTTGTCATGTGAATTCATCGTTAAGTGATCTATTTTTGTCATTCATTGTTTAAAAAATATATTAAATCTAACCAGTTAATCCCTTAATGTAAAAAACTACTGTAATCCTAGTAAAACACTACTGCTAGAGCTTTTGCTATTCTTCATCAGACCATTGGTTTATTCTGATCTCTGACAAGGCTATGCTATTTACTGTCAGTAGTGATACAGTGGTCCATATCTCCCAAGATGTTAAAAAGCAAATCCGGATTAAATAAACCATGCCTTAATCCACCAAACCATACTTGCATTCCTGTAATGCAGGGATGGGTAACCTCAGGCCCGGGGGCTGTATAAGGCCCCCGGAATCAATTGGTCTGGCCCTCTGAGCTTTCTACTGCTAGCAGTGCTGCCTGGAGCGTCCTTAGGATGCTTCAGACTGTCACACTGCTACCCTTACAGCTCCCCAGAGCATCCTCAGGATGCTGCAGGCATTGCAGTAATCACCGGCGATTGTTGCCCCACCCCTGTGTGAGATCACACGGAGGGGGTGTGGCCTGCACCAGGCCCGCCAATAATGTTTTATATATCAAAATGGCCCTCGGCAGAAAAAAACGTTCCCCCCACTGCTGCTGTAATGTCATGTCCACTTTCTGAACAGCCTTTTGCGATCCACAAGTCTAAACAATCCATTTAAAATAAGGGCTCATGTGATGGTATATAAGTGAGTGAATGTGGTCCAAACTACCAATTATTTTCCAGTATTCCATTAAGTATTTTTCCTAAGAAGGAACCCTCTTCTTATAAGTTTTTCAGAGACATGGATAATTAAGTTTAGTGTAAATTACGTCCTGAGTGTGTGTATAACTATAGAAATAATCGTGTGTTCTAGTGGACTGGAACTTGACAAACTCCTATAGCCATGGAGAAAGCACCCATCCACCCCTGCATCTTGCTTTTTGTGCTGCTTTCATTCCCCTGCATCGGGAAATGCACTGTGTAGGATAGTCCCATATTAAGTGCTTCTGCCAGAAACTTCTTGGAAGTTTGGGTACACACCATTTTGCCCCGTGCTGATTAGGTTAAACACTCCTGATCCACAGAGCAGTGTGCCCCCAGCTTGAACCTCTGTCAGCTGCCTGCAGCCCCGTACAAGCTGTGCAGATTTAGGACCTTATTTATTAACGAGTTTTATCACGAGTGACGTTGCGTATGATCAGTGATCGCGCTGAGTGACTAAATATGTGGGTCCCAGGGAGCCTCCATTTAAAAAAAATAAAATAAATAAGGTTCTATCTGACCATTTCTGGGTCCCATCACAATTTATGCCTTAGAGGTCACCATATGTCCCTCAGACCTCCCCACATGCCACCACACATCCCCACATACCCTTAGAATGCCCATCCGCCAACAGCATCAGACTTCCCCCACATACCCTTAGAATGTCCATCCACCAACAGCATCGGACCTCCCCACATGCCCCTTAAATGCATTTTTAATGCCTCCATGTTCCTACACACATCACTTGTATGTACACAAAACCCATAGTGAATAAGGCATTAGATAATAAATTAATGTGTGGTATATCCCAGAAAACTGGTTTTGGAGGTGGTATGGAAATATTAAGAACTACCAGGATGTATGTTCAAGGACCACAGCATATATTCATGATATCTGCTGTAATCCCCTAGTCTTCACGTTAGGGCAGGCCTTTCAGAAAGGGACACTTCAGAGTGCACCCAAGAAGGGGCATGATGTAGTGTGTACGGGCTTCTTTAGGATTGGGAGGTTGAGCCGAGAAATATTAAACAGCACAACGACTTCCCAATCCCAACTGTTGCAGGTGCGTTATAAGCTGTTAATTGGCTAACGCTCCTGTAGCAGAACTGCATACAAATCTATGTAATCGTCTGCCAGATCACCCGATATTGGGTAATCGGGCCAAGGTTTGTATAGGTGTATACACAGCATTACTTACCTGTATATTTAGTCCTCACAAACAAGTTTCAGTGCTTTTTGTTGTTGCTAATTCTGTAACTAGTTACTGGCGCTGGAAATTTGAAACCGTATAGCCAGTTCCTTCTATGGGCCTTGATGAGTGTTGCAAAACATTAGTTAAAAATGTACTTTACTTTTTTGTGTTCACTTTTATTTTTAAAATTGTAATCTTTCTTGCAGCATAGTGTACTTTTATTATGCATTCCCATAGAATTCCATTGTGGTGGGGTGTGTTTTTTTGTGTTTTGTTTTTTTTAGAGCACATTAATGCTGCTGAACACCACTGCAGCCAACATCAAAACTGATGTAAAGCAAATACTTGTCAAAATGTGTGTGCATGCATACAGGTTAGTTACTGTATTCCTTTTTTTTTTACTTTTTTGCAAGATCAATATCCAATTGAATTTATAGGTTTTAAGTAGGTGCATTTAATTTCCATACGTATAAGGCTTAGTGAAGTAGCTATGGCTGCATTACAGTTATAAGGGTGCATACACACTTGGCGATTTTAGACATTGTAATCGCGCAATGTTCAGGAATGATGGAGGGTGCCTACACTGAACGACATATCGTTCAGTGTAGGCGCTACAGGGGATTAGGAACGACTGTACGATTACAATGTCGGAATCGTACTGTCTTTCCTAATCGCCTAGTGTGTACGCACCTTAACAGTACATGGAAGGTGGACAAATATTCAGTGAGTTTACAGGTTGTAATTTGTACTGTGGGTTCACAGGCTGGTGTGTAATTATTTTTCAGGGTGGCATAGAATAATGAAAAAATGATTTCCTTGGTGTAATGTAATATATCTGGATGGTGCAATCATTTATATTGTGAATAGAACCGTAAGGCATACCATTTTTTATCGAGGTGGAGTCAGACTGGTGCAATTATCTGTGGGACAAAGGTTACATATATTGTAGCCACAAACTGGCGTACTGTTTTTACAATGTATTGTGCATAAGAGCTGTTTAATATGATCATAATTTTGGTCCTTTTCTAGAGAAAACTATGCAGCACCTATATTTAAATGGTGTGGTCATGGAAGTATAAAAACCTTCTGGCCCTTTAAGTAGTTAAAAAAGCTTACTAGCAGGGCAATGCAGAAGTTGAAAAAAAATATATTATTTAAATAAACACGTATACATTTTTACGGATTTAATCTACTACAACAAATTTTAACTTTTTTTTTTTACACTATTCCCTGTTGCTTTCTTCATAATTCTTGGTTGCCCCATGTGCATGTATTCATTCTTGAGGTTACAAAGATTGATTGCAGAGAAAGTGTAAATTATATATATATATATATATATATATATCTATTATAAAACTCCCCTTCATACACCTGTTAACCATGTTTTATTTTAGTAATTGAATATTACTCTAGAACATGGACTTAACTCCTTTTGACTTTTAGGCATTTACTGTCACCAGATTTCCTTTCACTTTGGTTGCATGTATTGTATAACAGACCAGTAAGTGAATATCTAGTTCCTGTACAAAAATGTTTTCTTCTAATTATCTGTGTACATGTATACTCTATGGATGTGGCATGTCCTACGTGGTTTAATTCCTACGGTTTGTCTTTTTTTCTTGATAGAATTAAAGAAATGTATGTTGTGTGAGGGGGATGACCAAGGAATCCAAAATCTGTTGAGATTCTGTGTCTTAGTATTTTGCTCTGTTTCTTTTATTCTTATTTAATGTGAGTAGTCATGTATTATCTTGTAAAGAATTGAAGCTGAGAAAGAAGGGTACAAAATGGAGTTTGACACAGCAAATCACATAAAAAGGCATACAGTGGATAATATTACTGTAGACATAATTTACACCTTCCATTCTGACCAAGCAGACTTCATTGTATTATACATGGGATCTAAGGTCACAGTTATTCAAGATCAAAATACAAAGTTATTAAAAAAAAATTTTTTTACCTGGTACGGCAGAAAATTGGGTTAAGAAACATCAGTGTTTGAAGAAAAGAATTGTTATCTGACTGTTTGACAATTTGATGTTATGCCTCCTGTCACCATTTTACTCACTGAACTAATTATGTAGCTTTCAATACACGTGGCACATTTCTAAACATTTTAGCTTATATTATTATATAAGCTAAAATGTATAATATAGTTTGTGAATGCTTAAGCACACCCAAAAAAAACCTATGGGGATGGTTATCTATGCAGATTCACATTTAAGTTTCAAAGCAACCGCTATTGTGATGGTTCACTGTTCCTTAATCATAATAGTATGTCTATGCCACAAACGCAATGTAAAATACATTGTTGGTGTTACTGTATCAGAAGACTATAATCTGTATTCTTTCACTATGATAGTGTGTGTGTGTGTGTATATGTATATATATATATATATATATATATATATATATACATAAAGGTGGGTTTCGTTCTGATCGAAATGAATAGTTCTACAACATAACCAATTGAGTGAGTACAAATGAACACACTTTATTTACAAGTAACAAACCAACAACATTCAAGCCATAACATGAAAAGTATACAGTATACTCCACTTTTGTCTGTGTATTCAGGTGGCACCGGTGATTCATTATTTTTAACATAAGACGTAGTTCATCTTTATCTGGGGAGCCCTCGTTTCATAAAGCCCAGGTCTTCCAGTTTACATTGTAGGCACCCTACTGCAGTCTCAGGTCCATACACGAGCCGATGAGTCTTTGTCTAGGTCATCATTTATATACCATAGTCTGAATGTTGGCTTTCTGGATATTAAGCCCATATTCGTTACATACTGGGTATCGAGCACTGATTGGTACACCATAGCATGGACTATTCTTAACTCTAAATGTCTAGAGTTACTCTGTTTCAAAGCCCCTTTGTGTAGAATATGGACATCACTGTCAGTAACCCATAATGCTTAGCATCGCTACACATCTTACAATGGTCACCCCACTGGAATGTGGCTAACTGTCTGCTCTAACACCATATAAGGTACGAATGGCTCATTATACATCTCTGCTAATGACAGGTACAATTTGGCCCCTCTATATGTCTTATCTGACTCCAAAGGTGAATCTGATCAATCTATGCATAGACTGCATGAATACAATCTCTCTTCAAACCTCAATGGGGCCCAGCACAGGTTGTGTTACAATTTATATGCCTATGTAGAAATTATGTTTAACCCACTGGGGTTCTGATCTTAGCAAGTCACACTTTGTATGTTCATCTTTTTGTTACCCCAATATCCTTACAGACCACAAGCTTATACAGGTTGAATTAATATGCAGGACTTTGTACAGGGTCTTAGGTGGGTTTAGGGAAAGGTGAATGTAGTGGATTCCTTTGCAGCTAGTTTGCTTTTGTTATGTTTATTTTGGAGCATCACTAATTAAATGCACATTTTAACAGTATTTTTTGTTTGTTTTTAATCTATTCAGTTCAATTTTGTTGGACGTATTCTGGGACCTCGAGGACTAACTGCTAAACAGTTGGAAGCAGAGACTGGGTGCAAGATCATGGTTCGAGGCAAAGGCTCAATGAGAGATAAGAAAAAGGTATGTTTGTGCAATATGTGGGATTGCTCCCTACAAGGCTTTTCATGGATTTGCTCTTTGAGCCTGCACTTAAAGTTAAATAGTAAACTGGGGGGCATGCTCTTCTGTGCTTTTATTTAAGATGTCCTTTTTATTTATTAAACACATGACCTACAAACATACAAATTATTATGTATTATATGAGCTTTTAATTGAATGACTTGCAGCAATAAGAAGTAAGAAAAAATAAAAACATTATTTGTGCATAGGTTACAATTTCAGCAAAAACCCCAAAAGCTGCAATATGAATATTTTCAAGTATGTGTCCCATTCTAAATGTAGCTTTACATTTTAGGTAAAAGCTTTTATGGCTCTGCATTGTTCATGTTATTATGAATTATTAATTAGCCCTATGACCTAAAATAAAAATGTTTTTGTGTTTGGGTAATTCCACATTACATGCAAAACATAATAAATTACAAACATTATTTTTCGGCAGCATTCATTGTGTTTTTTGGCTAGGTTAAGTATTACGAAACTAGTTCAGTCAATATGAAAATGAATTAACATACAATCAAAAATATTGATTAAGTTTCCCATATTATAGACTTTCAATGACATGAATGGAACTAAGCCTGCCTGTACAGACCAAGCATTTAGTAAGAAAATAGCGTTCTGCAACAGAGGCATTATAAGCACCTCAGAGAGATGTAAAATCGGCACAGTGAAACTTTAAATTGTGCATGTACCCAGGATAAATGCTTTAGGGGTCTATTTACTAAGCTTTGTTAGGTGATAAAGTGAACGGAGATTAGGTACCAGCCATTTTTTTCAAACACAGCCTGTGACATGGCAGTGAGGGGCTGGTACCTTACCTCAGTTCACTTTATTTCCTAACAAAGTTTAGTAAATAGACCACTTAGAGTCTAATGCTAGGTACAAAGTGGCAGATATATTGGCCGATCAATTGATCAACCAATATAGCTTGTGTGTGTCGGCCAGTGTGTACTAGCGATATGTCTGGGCATGACGTTGTTCACAGACCTATCGTGTTGGCTGTGATGCCCAGCCGATGCCCAATATATCTGCAGATTATATTGGGGCATCGTGCTGTGTGTACGGGCAGTCAGACGACCCCCCCCCTCCTCCTTACATTCGCAGCGGAGGCCGTAGGGAGGGGGGTGCTACATGCCAAAAGACAGATGATGGTTGTTCAGTGTGTATGAATAACCATCATCTGCAAATCACTAGATCTGCAGATATATCTGTAAGGTGTGTACCCAGCTTAAGTGACAATAGCAGCTTTATTGCTACTTTCTGAAAATAATTGTTGCTGTTAATGACAACTTTATAGTCTACAATCCCTGTTTTTTGCACAGTTTAAAACAAACAATGTAACTGAAACAATGCTACCTGTACAATCTTGTCTCTGCTCTTCATGTAATTATATGAGTGATAACTGCAGTGGCCAAAACTCTGGACTTGTTTCAAGTGTACAGAAATTATTTTGTAACTTTTTAGTTGTGTACATCTTTCTGCATTGTCCTAACTAGCAATTATTACTGTTTTGACATGCTGCATGCAGGCCGTTACCAATATGCTAGAATGCAGTATGTTGGCACTAAACAAGGTAAGCAAACCATATGTTTTTGACAACTGAATGTTTGAAATGACACAAATGAAGCTGTCTTTGCAGTAACTATTCTGCTCATGTACAATAAGAGACCATGCTTTTTGCATCATGTTCAGTAAATAACTTAACTGTAAAATGTTCTGCAACTCCTAGAAACTAAACACATCAGCTGTTTCATGTAGTCAAACTAATAAAAGCAAATATCTGATGTCTCAAAATGGGTTACAGAACCCGTTGTAATAGTGCTGATTCCTTAAATGTAAAAATAGCAAAGGTAAGCTAGGTTTGTATCAGCAGTAATAGTGTCTGATAGTTTGATGATGTAATGGAGCATGGCTAGTACTGGCCATGGAAAATCATTTTTGTTGACACCATTTTTATTTTTTTCTCCTTTAACCAATCTACTACTTGATGAATGTGATGTTCTTATTTTGTTATTACAGGACTAGTTGTTCTTTCACACACACTTTCCTTTGGTTTAGACTGCCATGAATTAGTGTTTATCTTTTCTGTGTATTAAATATGCACCGAAAGCAGCAAGTAGAATACGCTATTCATTGAGAGAGAGTTATCCTAATTACTAGCTAATAGGGCCATGTATGCTGAAGTGAGGTTTTCTCTAGTGTGTGAAAATTGTATGATCCCCAGAGAGAAACGCAGAACAAAAACAGGAATGTTAATGTTTAGGAACGGTTAAGAAGCACTTGTGGGATTGACACCATACAATTTAGCTGGAATAAAATGAATGACTAAAAATCCCATTTTATACTACAGCATGGGGTTTGAGAGACAAATGGCAATCAATGAAGGTTTGGTGCAGACGTAATGTGAGCTGATGAAGTATTTAGAAAGTGATGAAAGGGAAATATATTTGGCTACAAGCTGCATGGTAAAGTTGAGATTTAACCTTAAGGCCTAGAAAGCAGACGATGAGTGTCTTAATTCACTGACAGTCATCATTGCCCCCAGTTAGCAAAAATGCCAAGGCTCAGTGTGTGGTACATCTGTGCCTGCTTCACAAGCGGCTTCTCTTCTGAGGACTTGCTCGCTGGCTCAAATATCTTCTAAACTCAACAGTCATTTTTGCTTTTTCTGACATTTAAATGTCAGGTGTGTAGAGATAACTGTGAAAATGTGTCCATTGTTGGGTGGAGAGGGCAGTGTAAGTGTCACTTTTCAACATTACCTTCATTTTTCTAGGTTTGCTACTTTTAGGATTGTGTACTGTTGGCAGTAGCATTAAAAACTGGAAATATTTCAAAGTGCTGGCATTATGAAATGGTGGTGCAATATGTGCGCAATTTTGTAATGAAAAACATTAATGTTATCTATCGTTTGTGTGTATTATTGCAAGGAGAAACTCCATGTTGCAAGCTTATGTAGAGACTATAGAGACGAAGGGTTGTTTCATTACAGTGGAGTTGTAGTAATGCAGCTAGGTTTGGGGGGAGTTAAGATTATCGATATGGCAATACTGATTTAATGTGTACTTATTTAACAACAGATCTGCTAAATACTCTAACCATGACAACAGTAACTCCTGTGTAATTTTATTCGCCTCCTCTGACCCATCTTATCCCAGCGCCACAGGGAGGCTCCATTGCCGGGCGCCCGCTATGGGAGAGGCGTCATGACGTCTCTCCCATAGTTTAGACTGAGGAGCAGCCAGGGGGAACAGATGACAGCGGGCTGAAGGTAAGTATTAGTTTTTTTGGGGTTTTTTTTTCAGTGTAAGCAGCTTCACAATAGGGGACACTACTACAGGGGGCATTACTCAAGGGGCACTATGACTGGGGACATTACTCAGGGGGCATTACAACTAGGAGCACTATTACAGGGGGATAACTAATGGGGCATTGCATAAGGGGCACCACTACTGTGGGATGTGTGCATAAGGGGCACTACCACTACAGTGGGCATTGT
The DNA here is from genome assembly GCA_031769625.1 of Taudactylus pleione. Taxonomy (NCBI): domain Eukaryota; kingdom Metazoa; phylum Chordata; class Amphibia; order Anura; family Myobatrachidae; genus Taudactylus; species Taudactylus pleione. Next base: position 32,447,838 of record JAUIMM010000006.1, read on the forward strand.
GGATAAGGGGCACTAATACTGTGGGCCTTGTGTAAAAGGGGCACTGCTGTGTGTCATACATGAAGACACTACTATGTGGTGTAATGTGAATCAAGAATGTGCTACTGTGTGGCGTAATTTGTTTCGGGAATACCATTGTGATCACGCCCCATTCCAGACCACACCCCTTTTTGGCACGAGTCTATGGCGAGGGCTGTGCCTATATTGACACTTCGCCGAGGGGGAGTTGTGAGTTCCACTACTTCTCTAGGACCACTTTAAGCACTGCCTATCAGCTACCAATAGTGGATGCCATTTTGTGGTCCTGACAGTAAGTCATGGTAATGTAAGCTATCAAATCACTACTAGAATCCAGTGACATCACTAAGGCATGAGGCACAAAGTGTATTATGAGGAATAAAGGCTGCTCCCATAAAATAGCTGTGTAGGTGACTAGTACACGTAAGTAGTGCCACCTGGCCATCACCAATGTTTCTGGTGGTTTGACTTTGGTCGTGTTTTGCAAAGAATGCCCTACAAATGTCATCAGTACTTGCTTCTCTGACATTCTTATAGAAGACTGCATCTTAACTAACAATATTTATGTTACCGACTGGGAATGCAGCCAGATATTCTTGAATTATTTCTTTCTGTAGCCATTACGGTAACATGTAGGTGGTATGTGCTCTTTCTAATTCATTTAGCCAGAAATAATGCATGAAGCTCAGAGCGTGATTCCACAGGGACAACAGCTCTGGTTCTGCTGTGTATACAAGTATCAGAAGCCGACTCATTTTGTGGCAACTGAGAAAAACAATTCTTGTTGCACTGTGTATTACAGATTGACTTCTCTATCAGCTCATGAAGTAAAGTGACACAACACTTCACAAGGTTTATATTATTAAACTGTGGAAAACAGAGGAATGATTTTGCAGTGTACAGTTAGTCTGCTTTTTAGTTAGTGTTAACCATATGGGGGCGGGGGGAGTCGTTTTTACCATTGTTTCAATTAATAGGCACCTGACAGAGCAATTTAATTATTGCTTTGTGCACGAGACCCGCGGGCGCACACATTTCTACTCACAGCCTCCTGAGGTGGCAAGCAGAAATGTGCAAAAAGACTGTGTGTTTCAACCACCATGTATACACTGGAGCAAGAGCGGTCCTTTTCATAAAGTTTTCTCTGCAGCTGGTGGAGCCACTTGGCCAGGCTTTCAGGCAGGACCTGCCCTTCAGGCCATCAGAAGGGTCTGATAGTCAATCTGGCCCTGTATATGTATGTGTATAAATGAATGGGTTTTTTTTTTCCTCCTCTGCATCAATAGAGGTTGGATACAACCGTCGGTAATAAATTGTTGGAGCAGTACCTCATATGACGGATGGCCATCTGAAACACAATGGGCCTGATTTAGAGGTGGACAGAGATACAGTTGTGTTTATAAAGCCCTTCCTTGGTGTTAATCTGTGTCCCCAAATGGGACTGAGATGCCCAATTTCAGCATCTGTAGGTTCTGAAATACTAATTGTGCATCAAAAGATGCACCAGTCAGTCTCTCCATCGAAACTTGCACCAGCCCTATGGCAGGTGCGGTTTTCTCTATCTGAGTCTGGCCTCCTGTGTGCGGTTGAGCATCTGTTCACCAACACACCCGAGACTCTCCATGTAACACGCACATAAAATGGATAATCTCCGTGCCTGTGCTAAGCCACCTCCCCCTTTTTCAAGACTTTTCTGATACTGTGCAACTTGACCGCAACAGCGACTTAATGTGTACACTGTAACACATTCGCCATTTGAATTTTTTGTGATTTTCGCACGTATACAGTAGCAAAAAATTGATAAACTACATGAGCATCTCTGATTCAGGACCAATATGTTCTGACCTGTAAGAGCCCAATGTACAGCCATGACCAAAAGTTTTGACAATGAAACAAGTAATGGTTTTCACTTAGTCTGCTGCTTCAGTTTTTATGATGGCAATTTGCATATACTCCAGAATGTCATTAAGAGTGATCAGATGAATTGCAATTAATTGCAAAGTCCCTCTTTGCCATGACAATTAACTTAATCCCAAAAACATTTCCACTCCATTTCAGCCCTGCCACAAAAGGACCAGCTGACATCATGTCAGTGATTCTCTCGTTAACACAGGTGAGAGTGTTGACAAGGACAAGGCGGGAGATTACTCTGTCATGCTGATTGAGTTAGAATAACAGACTGGAAGCTTTAAATGGAGGGTGGAGCTTGAAATCATTGTTCCTCCTCTGTTAAACCTGGTTACCTGCAAGGAAGCACATGTAGTCATCATTGCTTTGCACAAAAAGTGCTTCACAAACAAGGATATTGCTGCTAGTAAGATTGCACCTAAATCAACCATTTATCGTATCATTAAGAAATTCAAGGAGAGAGGTTCAATAGTTGTGAAGAAGGCTTCAGAGCAGCCAAGAACATCCAGCAAGCGCCAGGACCATCTCCTAAAATTGATTCAGCTGCAGGAATGGGGCACCACCATTGCAGAGCTTGCACAGGAATGTCAGCAGGCATATGTGAGTGCATCTTCACGTACAGTGAGGCGAAGACTTTTGGAGGGTGGCCAGGTGTCAAGAAGGGCAGCAAAGAAGCCACTTCTCTCCAGGAAAAACATCAGCGACAGACTAATATTCTGCAAAAAGTACAGGGAGAGAACTGGGGTAATATTATTTTCTCTGATGAATTCCCTTTCAGATTGTTTGGGGCATCTGGAAAATGCTTGTCTGGAGTAGGAAAGGTGAGCGCTACCATCAGTCCCATGTAATGCCAACAGTAAAGTTTCCTGAGACCATTCATGTGCGGGGTTGCTTCTCAGCCAAGGGAGTGGGCTCACTCACAATTTTGCCTAAGAACACGAATAAAGAATGGTGCCAAAACATCCTCCAAGAGCAACTTCTCCCAACCATCCAAGAAAAGTATGATGACTAACAATGCCTTTTCCAGCATGATGGAGCACCTTGCCATAAGGCAAAAGTGATAACTAAGTGGCTCGGGGAATAAAACAGAGAAATTTTGGCTCCATGGCCAGGAAACTCCCCAGACCTTAATCCCATTGAGAACGTGTGGTCAATCCTCAAGAGGTGGGTGGGCAAACAAAAACCCACAAATTCTGACAAGCTCCAAGCATTGATTAGGCAAGAATGGGCGGCCATCAGTCAGTATGTGGCCCAGAAGTTGATTGACAGCATGCCAGGGCAAATTGCAGAGGTCTTGGAAAAAAAAATGGTCAACACTGCAAATATTGACTTTTTGCATAAACTTAATGTAATTGTCAATAAAAACCTTTAACACTGATGAAATGCTTGGAATTTTACTTCAGTATACTATAGTAACATCTGACAAAAAGGTCTAAAAACACTGAAGCCGCAAACTGTGTGAAACCAATACTTGTGTTATTCTAAACTTTTGGCCATGACTGTAAATAACTGCATAGACGGTCTGTCACTGGACCAATACTCCTGCATAACACTCAAGTTTCTTCTGATTGAGATTTATTTTCCAAGACTTTAAAGAGTGGGGTATAGAGTAAAAAATGTGATGTAGAGTAAAGTTTTTGGCTAAAGGGGCCTATCCACTAGGCGATCTGAAAGACTGAACGTCTAGTGTTCAGACCTTCAGGTCGCCGAGGTGTGGTGTCCGCACTGAACGGCGTTCACTGAACGTCATTCAGTGAAGGAGCCCGACCTTCGATCTCTGAACATGCCGAACCTGACTAGCATCGTGCATGTTCAGTAGATAGTCTGGGACGGCAAGGACCCAGCGTTTCCGTGCATCGCTGGCCTTTGCCGGGTATCCATTAACCGACTTTGAACAATCTGACCAAAACCAGGTGGTTTTGGTCGCATTGTTCACAAAGTCTGGAAATGGATAGGCCCCTTAAGGAACATGACTTGGAGAAGCTTTTTTTATATGGGTGCATGGGCAAAGAGCATAGATAAGAACAGCTGTTCACTCCTTTGTTTGGTAAGAGAGGTTACCTTAGAAATCCTGAATTATGTATAATAAACCAGGAAGCTGTTTAGATTGTTGTACTGTGCGTCTTTGTTTACCCTCTGTATAATGACCTTAATTTTTACTGCCAATATTTTTCATGAAAACACACAAACTGCAATCAGGATAGAAATATATTATTATTACTTGTCCCCTTCATAGTAAAAGTAAATTTCTGTGATGCTTCCCTTTGCAGAACTCCAGCTACCCACTTCCTCCTCCCTCTTAATAATTCTGTAGCAATGGGTTCTGGAACAGACAAACATTGAAACTTGAACATCTGTTATCATATTCTGTATATGTTTTCAAGCTTGTACAGTTTCATTACTTTTGTGCTGCCTTTTACAGGGCTGAACTCAGCGATTTTTACAATAGCAAATTTCAGAGATTTCAGGAAGAAGTGATAGTATTGTGCAATATTAGTCGCAGATGCCTGGGTGGAAGTGAAAATGCAGACTGCTTACATTTGGTTAACTGCAGTGATAATCTGTTCTTGTGACATAAATGTGTCTAGCGGTGGCAACATTACAATTCAGGAAGTCTAAATCATAGAATGGCCAGTGTGTCATTTGCAATTTGTAAGCAATTGCTGACCTACCTTTTTTCCTGTATACAAAACTACATACAAGCAAATTGAAAGTGCAAATTAAAAGTGCTTGGAATGTCACTAACTGGGTAATGGTCTCTCATAACTACAGATAATGTACAGTATGCATACTGATTACATTTTTTTCTCCCTTCTGCATAGCTCTAATTGATTCACATAATAATTGTTACATGGTCACTTTATTTCACAATTCTCTACAAAAATTAGTGTTTTGTGAAAATGTTTTCTTTATCATTGCTATATTAGAGTGTTTTTTTTTTTCCACCTTGAACAATGTTCTGTGGGGTGTGGTATGTCGACAGTCATGTAGACACTGATGAAATTTCGACATGTTAGAATGTTGACTTATAGTCCCTGGTAGCCCAGTGGTCACTTACCTGCTCCTGGCGACTGCATTACGGTTTCAGGGTCTTGTTGGTCATGTGCCGTCACTTCTGGGTCAGACCTCTGATTCTCCAGTGTTCCGGTGAGTATTCCTCCACTATCCCTAATGGAGCGTACACACGGTCAGATTTGTCAGACTTGTCAGATTTGTCAGATGAACGATTAAACGATCTGAACGATTTGAACGATTTTAACAAAGTTTTGAACGATTTGAACGATTGAACGATTTTTGACTGCATTAAAATGAATGGAATCGTCCAAGTCTGACTGCAAACCCATCAGATGTCAGAAATCGTTATCTGACCATCGGGAACGCGCATCGTTGATCGTCCATCGTTCAGGCATGTCAGATATGAACGATTTTCCTTCAGATATGAACGACTGAACGATTTTTAAATCGTTATCGTTCATATCTGAAGGAAAAATCTGATCGTGTGTATGCACCATAACCTTTCCTCCAGTGCCTAACCCTCCCGCCTGCAACCTAACCATAATGTCTACATTCTTACAATGTTAACATTGAGAATGTTGATGTGTTGCCTGTTGATATTTTAATAAGGTAATCATCATGACTGTTGACCCTAGTGGTGTTGACATTATAAATGTCAACCTATTGACTACATCCTGTTCTGGGTTACACTTAGTTTTAATGTGCATTATTTTTCCCTTTGTATATTAATGAAATCTAAATGCATTGAGTGGGTTTCTTATTGTCCTCTACTCCCTTCGTATTGCAAGGTTATTGAAGTAATTTTGAATATTGAAGCTTTTCTAAATTTGGAAGCAACCGTTAAACTAGCTTGTGACCGTGTTGCACGACTGACTGCTTTAATTTTATTGCAAATCTAAAATACATTGTTGGCAAAATATGAGCTTTACGAGTTCAGCATGCATTTTTATTATCACATTCCTTTACTTAAAGGGAGATATGTCTAGTACTTCGCTTTATACAAGTGTGTATGAACTCGTGATTGTGGGAATTGCCCTTGCAGTTCATCAATTCTATGGCTTTCCCACGTGAAGGAAAAAAGTTTTGACTGAGAACGGTATTAAATCATTTGTTTCAAAGATCTTGAATATATACCACTGTTGTGCCTTTTAATGCATTATTTACTATCTGCTATATGAAGGTAATACAGCATCCTTGTACTGTTATCTCTGATCTAAAAACATAAAATTGTGTCCTCAGGATCACCACCATTCCATTGGTAATGGTTGTTTGTTTTTAGTGGTTTGTTGATTTTTTTTCTATTACCCTTGTTGTGTACAGACTATTAAAAGTCAGTACCAAGGAAAACATTCTCCCATATTCCCTTGTTCACCAATTAAAAGGACAGATTGGAAGTCTGCTCATTATGCTGCGCTAAAATCCATGCCTCTTTGCCAGGCCCCTCAATGGCAGATCTTACTGTTATAATTCAGTGACGTGGGCAAGGGGACAACTGTGGCTGAGATTAATGTTCCTAGGGTGATGTTTTGCATGTTCGCTCGGTCGATTGGTTCCTGCAAACTATTTACAATCTACACTTTACAAAAGTAGTCTGGTCATAGAGGAGGTCCTCTTTAGATTACTTTAATTGACACAGATGTCTTTATACTTTTTTTTTTTTTTTCTTTTTCTTCTATTTTTCTCTATATTGGTTATACAGCCACCTTCCAGACATGGGTTAGATTTTAAATATATCATTTAACTGTGTTCTTCTGGTCTGGTTATATGGTGCCAGAGTAGGGTATGTGAGCTTCAGTGTCTTGATATTCTGCTAAGGATGAGAGAGAAATAGTAGCTCCCCAGGACAAATAGTTGTATGTAGCAGAACCAGGCCTCTGGCTTAGCATGAAATATATATACATTTTCAATAGGGCGTGTTGTGGTTTTAATGAGCACAAATTTACATGCTGCTTTGTAAAAATATTGGAATATGTTGAAAAAAAAATATGAAGAAAATGTTATGTTCTAGGAAGGAGAAAGCAGAAATCTAAAATAATGGTTGTTACGTTAACACATAGCTAGAAACCAATCATATTGCCAGCAACATCTGTACAATAGTTGTTAATGAGACACTTTGTGTACAGTAGCCCTGATTGCTTGCAATTTGAAATTTTCAGGGCATTGTTTTTGTTATTTTGTTAATTTTTATGAAAGTCCTAAGCATGTCTAATTGCTGTGCAATCAAAAAGAAATCTACTTGAAACCATAAAAATGAAAAGAAATCATCTAAACAAAAATGGAAATGCGCTGACATGTAAGCATACTTGAATGTAGGAATTATTTTCCTTTTGTGTATAATTATAGGTGGCAGGCTAAGCACTGAATTTATGAATGTGACCCTGAAATATCATCCAGGCTTTGTTGTTGTTGAGTACTGGCGTTGAGAGAACTTAGCTGCATTGTGTGTTTCAGTGATAATGGTGTGCGCTAGAATAGCTGTTAATTAGCTACCGTTGTTTGATGTTGAAAATAGTGGATCTGCACTATTCTTCCAACCTGCTTCTGAATTCAGTTCAAACTTGTACTGACAAGTAATAGTACTTATGCATAGGATCTCCAATGTGGTGTTTATGTTGAAAACTGTACTTCAAATGCATCTAAGTAGTATATGTTAAACACAGGAAATCCAATTTTCCCTTACAAAAAGTTTCTCTCTGGCTTTGTGGTGCTAAAACTACCATTCTGCTGAGTTGTAGTTCTAAACCTGGCAAACAGGTTGCCCCTCTTTGTTTGGACTCGTGCATATGGCTGTCGGCTTTTCAGTAACAACAGGGGGGCTTTGTAGGTTATGAACGGTTAGTAATACCATACTCTGACATGCAGATTATACAAGCAGCACATTCTTACTGTATTCACAGTCTCTGGTTTACTATCAACTTGATTTTAATATTCATTTGTTACATGGTTAACTCACTAATTTGTGTGACCTATGTGTGACAAAAAGTATCATACTGTGGCAGTTAATCGCCTGGACTGACCCTAAATAAAGTAACGCTACGGCTGTTTCTTATTTCTGTAAATGCACACTGTAGTTTGCTAGCTGTTCGTTCACCATTATGTTCAGTAATTAATTTTTATCTTTATTGTGGCTATGTAGTGATTTCATGTGGAGGTAATTCAGTAGCAGCAATTCATAGCTCGGGCTTGCTATATTTCAGCAGGTAGCCTTTCACACGTTTCTTTATCTTTTGAAAACCCCTTCTGTACAATCATGTAGGTTAAGTACATCTCCGAGGGATCTTCATATAGCATTTTAACAAAGCTGAAGCACACTTCATAATTGATGCAGTCTCACGAGGAGATACACCCTGCAGTAATAATAGTTTGTGTGGTTTCCAGCCATAATAAATTTGTGCAGTATTATTTTATTACAATAAGAACCTAAAATGCAGTATTGTAGTCTGATGTTACTAGCACAAAATAACCACTTATTTTCACACTCTAATATTTGGTAACTAATTGAAGATATAAAGTAATAGTTTTTTTTAATTATTATTTCTCTGCCTTATTTCATCTGCAATACAGTGGATGATGTCATAGCCGTTTTATAAAACTTGTCATGGAGAATATTGCAGCAAACTGGTCTTTGTTTAGATGGTGTTTGCTTTCTGATGATATCCAATTGATCATATGCAAATCTACCTTCAGCCACTTACCTTTAAATTAAGTTTAAATACCGTATATACTCGAGTATAAGTCGACCCGAATATAAGCCGAGGTACCTACTTTTACCACAAAAAACTGGGAAAACTTATTGACTCGAGTATAAGCCTAGGGTGGGAAATGCAGCAGCTGGTAGTGCCCCCAGTAGTAATTCCCCCTGGTTGTGCCCCCAGTGGTAATCCCCCCTTTCAGTGCCCCCAGTAGTAATACCCCCCTTGTAGTGCCCCCAGTGGTAATCCCCCCCTTGTAGTGCCCCCTGTAGTAATCCCCCCCCCCTGGTAGTGCCCCCTGGTAGTGCCTCCAGTAGTCGTCCCCCCCCCCCCCAAGTAGAGAGAGGCGTAATAAGAATAAAATTAAAATATCACTTACCTGAAACCCCCGCTCCTGGTGCCGCCGCTAACAGCTCCTCCGGCCGCTTTGCATGGGAGAGACGTCATTACTCATGATGACGTCTCTCCCATTACCCACTGCGGGAACCGGAAGATGGCTCCCGCAGTGGGAGCAACAGCAGCCGCTGAAAGTCTGACAGACTCTCAGCGGCTGCTGATTACAACAAACACACAGCTGCCGGCTCCGGCGGCTGTGTGTTTGTGCTGTGTAGCGCTGACCGAACTCCGTCCGGTCAGCGCTACACACTTCACTCGAGTATAAGCCGAGGGGTACTTTTTCGGCACACAAAATGTGCTGAAAAACTCGGCTTATACTCGAGTATATACGTAGTTTAAAAGCCACATGGTTATTATTGTGTGTGTGTATGTATGTATGTATGTATGTGTGTATATATATATATATATATATATATATAATATACAGTCCCAAAACTGCCGGCACTCAGCGCTCTTCACTGCGCAACTGGCCCAGGTGCTAGTGTAGATTAATAAAAGCAGTCCAAAAGAACACAGCACTCGGTGGGCTCTATCAAAATGTCACATAGTAGTGTCTTTATTGGTCTACGTTTCAGGGCATCAGCCCTTTCGTCAGGACACACTTACAAACAATGACACAGTACACTTACCCACTATAAGTACCCACCAAGACTGCCAGCATCCTCCTACACGCGCCGCGAGCCATCCACACATCCGCTCATGACGCACTTCTGGGACCGACAGCACAGGACGCTGCTAAGCAACCGCCCAGCTTGCGGTTCACACCAGAAGCGCCCACATGCATGCAGAAGTGCCACTCCACCAGCGCCAGTAGGGGCAAAGCATCAGTCGATAACACACAGAGAAAAACACAAAGAAAATACCAATACAGATACAAAAACATGTTATCAGAATCAAAACTGCATCAAACAGTATGAAAACATTTCTCTTATACTATAACATAGAATAGAATACTACCAAGAGAGTGCAGATGATTTAGTATATTACATTATTATATTATATTTTAAATTATTTGGGGACCAGATCATGATTATAGCTACACTACACCACCATCTAGTCATAATTAAATCAAGGAATTCCAATTAATTTTATCATTAAGACACATAGGGTAAATAGTATCCAGTCTATAGATCCAGCGTGCCTCCGCCCGAAGCACCTTACCCCTATTGCCACCTCTGGCAGATTCCTTCACATGATCAATCATCATGTAACGCAAGGATGATAATGCATGGCCCATAGCCTTAAAATGTTTGGCCACGGGTTGATCTATATCCCTTCCCGACAATGATAAATTAATTGCAGACCTGTGTAGAGCCATTCGCTCACGAAACTTGCGAGTCGTCTGGCCAACATAGCACAGGCCACAAGGGCACAATATGATGTACACTACATGCGTAGTCAAGCACGTCAATACATGACGGATCTCATACAATTTATCCTTATGAGGATGTCTAAAAGATCTGCCCTGCATCAAAAATTTACAGGTAATACAGTTATGACAACTATAGCAGCCAGGTGGCTTAGTATACACATTCGGAATCTTCGGAACACCTCTACCAGTAATATCCATCACCATCAAACGATCTTTAAGATTACGCCTGCGTCTAAAAGCAGCAACAGGCCTCAGATCTTTAAACACTGGTAATTCAGGATCAGATGACACTACTGGCCACATAGCATTTGTAGCATATTTTATCACGGGACTAGCCACAGTGAAACTACTAGACCAGGGTAACAATTTCTGATTTTTATTGCATCTGGGTTTTAGCAGCTCAGACCTGGGCATTGATAACACTTTGGCTTTGTGTTGTAACAACAATTTGTGATTATAACCTCTGGCAAGAAATTTGCTAATAAGAGCATCTAGCCTAACACTAATTAGTGACCGATCACTCATCAAACGCGCCACCCGCATCATCTGTGACAGCGGTAACCCTTTCTTAAGGGCCAATGGGTGATGGCTTGAGGCTAGCAGGAATGAATTACGCTCCACATCTTTAGAATAAACATCAGTGGTTATTTGACCATTGATCACCTCAATATGGACATCCAAAAAATTTGCAGATTCTGCACTACACACATACGTATATTTAATGCTAGAATCCATTGCATTAATGTCATTCATCATTTCCATGAACAATTCGAGGCCACCAGTCCAGATCATAAAGACATCATCAATGTAACGTGTATATATTTGAATATGTTGATTAATCACCCTCCGATCAAGGAACGTACAGTTCTCCTGTTCAAACATATACACGTTTGCATAAGATGGAGCCACTGGTGACCCCATGGCACAGCCACGAAGCTGTAGATAGTACTTGCCATCATGCAAAAAATAATTTCTGACCAATGTTAACTCCAACAATGATAAGAATAAATCCTGATCAACACCAGACACAGCAGAATGTTTAGACAAAAACTTCTTCATGGCCATTAAACCTCCATCATGGGGTATAGAGGTGTACAAATTACACACATCCAAACAACACAACAAGGCACCCTTTGGTACTTCCCCAACTTCCAACAGTAATTTAAAAAAACTTGTCGTGTCTTTCAGAAAAGAGCATTGCAGTGGCAGAAGTGGTTGTAAGACACAATCCAATAATTGTGCACGGGCTGATATAAAGAGTCACGTGCTGAAATAATCAGGCGACCAGGTGGCTTACACTTATCTTTATGCAATTTAGGCAGAGTGTATAACACAGGGACCTTAGGGAAATCCAACAACAAGGCTTTAGACAACTTTAGTGAAATCATCTTATGTTCAACAGCATTATCGAGAATAAGTTGTAACTCATTGCGAAATTTCGTGGTGGGATCACTACTCAGTTGTTCATAGACTTCCACATCAGCCAACTCTCGTGCAATTTCAAGACGATAATCACTAATGTCCTGTACCACAATCGCTCCACCTTTGTCTGCCGGCCGGATTATAATGTCCTCATATGAGGACAGATTTTTCAAGGCCAATGATTCAGCCCTAGATAGATTTTTATGAACCATTCCCGGGGCTGCCACAAAACGATCCACTGATTCATCGAGGAGTCTATTGAAAGTTTTCAAAGACGGATTGGTAGAAACTGGATCGTAATTAGATCTGGAGCATTTTTTAAGGAACTGATCAGAGATGGAAGAGTCAGGCACCATGACTTTATTTTGAAAGTGTTCTTTAAGGTGCATATTCCTAGCTAATCTGTGATGATCTATTTTCCACAAAAACTCATCGTGGAAGTTCGTCGGCACGAAGGACAGTCCCTTATTCAGGACCCTCAACTCCGTCTCATCAAATACTCTTTTACTCAAGTTAAAGATTACTGTTTCTTGCGAGATGGATTTTTTCTGCTGCCTCTGCCTTTGCCTGCCCCTACGGGTGGCAGATCTTCTAGGACACTGGTGGTTTCCAGAGGAGCTTGCCCTAAAGGGATACGCCTGCCCACAGATATATCATCGGATTCAGAAATCACAAAGTCACTATCACTTGTGTCAGTGGGTACAGGTTTTCTATTACGGCCTTGGAATTTCATTTGCCAGGGTTTCCGTTTATACAGGGCGGGCTGACTGCGGCCCTCATTGGAACCGCCGGATAGCCAACGGTACACACGGTTTTCTTCGTAATCTAGATCCACAGTATATTTCTTATTTTTTTTTTTTATTTAATCAATTCAGCCTTATACTGATCACACTGCTGATCAAGCTTATCCAGCCATGACCGATTGGCCACATCCTCCAGCACCCTCTTGTGCTCGAGCTCAAACGATGCGATCTTGGATCTAGTTTGTTGTAACTCACGTCCAGCTTCATCAATAACCAAGACCATCAAATCAAGGGCACATTTGTTTAGAATGCCCACCCATTTGCGCACAAACTCCGTATTGTGGCGACCAATCGTTGGCACATTTCTTACTCTAAAGCCACGTGGGATCTTTCTTTCCCTCACATAGTCAGACAAAGAAATCCCATGCAACAGAAAATCCATCTCACGTCTCTTTAGCTTATACAGTTGATGGTGCAGATCATCCAAGCTATGTCTAGGATCAGTAATGGTTAATACATCTTTAAATAGAATCCCCTCAATCTCTGCAGCTGAATAGCTAAAAATCTCTCCTGTTGGTACATTCAAGCTCTGGCAGCCAGCTGTATCCTGTAAAGGCAGACCACCAGATGCTGTATCCATAATGATGCAGTGATGATTCCTCAACACACCACAAAACACAATATTAGGACCAGTGGTTCATGTACTCACACCACAGTCCCGATTTAGTCCAGTGTGATACACGTAGTAGGATATACAAACTCAGCGTCTTATAGGTGCCTTGCAACAAGAAGACTGCACACAACGTGCAGACTCACCATACAGTCCCAAAACTGCCGGCACTCAGCGCTCTTCACTCTTCACTGTGCAACTGGCCCAGGTGCTAGTGTAGATTAATAATCCAAGCAGTCCAAACGTTTCGTGAGCGAATGGCTCTACACAGGTCTGCAATTAATTTATCATTGTCGGGAAGGGATATAGATCAACCCGTGGCCAAAAATTTTAAGGCTATGGGCCATGCATTATCATCCTTGCGTTACATGATGATTGATCATGTGAAGGAATCTGCCAGAGGTGGCAATAAGGGTAAGGTGGTTCAGGCGGAGGCACGCCGGATCTATAGACTGGATACTATTTACCCTATGTGTCTTAATGATAAAATTAATTGGAATTCCTTGATTTAATTATGACTAGATGGTGGTGTAGTGTAGCTATATATCTGTATTGGTATTTTCTTTGTTTTTCTCTGTGTGTTATCGACTGATGCTTTGCCCCTACTGGCGCTGGTTGAGTGGCACTTCCGCATGCATGTGGGCGCTTCTGGTGTGAACCGCAAGCTGGGCGGTTGCTTAGCAGCGTCCTGTGCTGTTGGTCCCGGAAGTGCGTCATGAGCGGATGTGTGGATGGCTCGCGGCGCGTGTAGGAGGATGCTGGCAGTCTTGGTGGGTACTTATAGTGGGTAAGTGTTCTGTGTCCATTGTTTGTAAGTGTGTCCTGACGAAAGGGCTGATGCCCTGAAACGTAGACCAATAAAGACACCGCTATGTGACATTTTGATAGAGCCCACCGAGTGCTGTGTTTTTTTGGACTGTGTGTGTGTATATATATATATATATATAATATTAAAATTTGGAATATGAATGAGCACTTGTTTGTACAGTAGTAGTTGAAGGCTTGTTGTCGGTGTCACCTCCCTTCCGTGTTTACTATGCACGTGCAGATGTGTAACAACCCTTCACTGTAAATCATATAGAACATTTTTGGTATTTGATTCTCTGCAGAGCTTTTCCAGCACTCATGTATTTATTTTTTTTCTTTGTCTCTCTATTTCCATATAAAGAATATATTCGGTAGACACAGGTATGCACACATTCTGTATGTTGGCTAAATTCTTTAGCATTGCATATACTAGCAGTGTATATACTAGCTATATTCATTGCATTCCTATGTCATGTCAGTATGATAGCACCCCTCCTAACAGTAGAGATGGTAGATTGTTTTAACCTTATGATGAGAAGGAAGTTATCAAAATGTAATTTGTGAGCTGTACAAAAATTGATTTGAGAGCTTTTTAATACATTAGCTTTGTCTTGATATGATAAAACATTTACACATACACTATTGTGCCAATATATAAATTCAGACTTCGCACCATATTAAATTAGGTGCGTAAAGCCGCGTTTAGCGAACTATGCGGTGCGATCTTTAAGCACAGACGTGCACTATCCAATTGCGTAGTGGTCGCATGTGTGAAAACTCCTTTGGTAGAAACCGGCCAAAAAGTTTTCCCTATCTCAGAGCATGTGATAAAATGTGCGAAATCCCTATTTTTGGGTAAAAATTCGGGGACATGGTTCAGAACCCTTTGGACAACCCCCCCCCCCCCCAAATGACTAATTACACTAAAAAAAATAGATTAATTCCCCCTAATAATGACATGTCATTTTTGGGATACAAATGTAAAAAGTGTTGGAATATGGGTTTAAAGTACTGGGTCAAGTATTTGGGGGGCTGTATGGATGGGATAGGTGTTTTTAGGATTGCAGGTGGCTGCAGCAGCTGTATTTTTAACATCTTTTTAAACTGCACTTCAAAGACACACATTTTGGGGGTACATTAAAGTGGGTGCTAGTATATATATTTAACTACAGCAATTTTTTCTAAAAAAGCTTTTCATCATTTTTCCACACTTATGCAAATATGCATATAACAGCCATTTGACTCAATTTAAGAACACAAAATACTTTTTTTTAGGGCTGTTAATAGACTTCTATATTGATTTCCTATGTCAGTTGGGCTTTTTGAGGTATAGGCTAATTTTTCCTTAAAATGTGCTGTACTTTTCGCTAGTTTCACCATGCGCAATTATCGCACATATGTATTTTCGTGTGTTTTGCAATTGGATAGGACAAAAAGCAAGAGTGTGCCTTGAGAGAGTACACAAAAATAATGCATCAAAACTGGCGAATGAGGTGAAAATTTCGCCCCTGGGAATGCTTATCGCCAAATGCGACTTTTCACCCCTAATTAAATAAGGCCCTTAATATAGCTGGATCTGACTTGAGTTAATTTAGCATGAATATTAGATAATTTGCATATATGTGTAGTAGCAGTCATCACCATCAGCTTGGAGCTCTCCATCAGACAGGGATCAGTGGCCTTTTTGTGCCCTTACAGTGAATAATTTACAGCCAGTTATGCCTAAAATGGCTGATTAGCAGTATGCACTAAAGAACAATAAGGGCCTCATTTTCACATTGATTCTCCTCAATACTATTTAAGTGGAGTTAGTTGGTGATTTTTACAGCTTTGTGGTGCATTATGAGGATTGACTTTGCGAACAACCAACCTTGGTACGCTACAAGTTGTCTATCTGAGACATAGATAGAACTGCTTAATATCTATCTGTTCTGTAACTGTATAATAACATCTGGTAGCCCTGTTTTCCAAGTATGGTCTTGTGAAGACGTTAATAGTTAACTAGAGCAGAGAAGAAAAACGCACAGACACGGACTATAAATTTTTCTTTGTTTTATCATTCTTCACCAGTGTCTGGAAATAACTTTTTTTCAGTAGTGTGCCTTTTTTTATTTTAGTCTTGTATCCCTGAGTGATGACAACAGTTTTGACAGATGCAGATGAATCCTCAGGTCAGGGCTGTACACTATAAAGATTAAAATAAAATGGATAACATTTAAAGAAAGCATCAATCTGTCTCTGTGGCATACAGTGTAACATATGGAGAATACTAATGAAAAATGGCTCAGGTTGTGCTATTTACCTTCTTTAAACTTATGGTGGTGGCTCATGTTGAGCACTAAGGCAGCTTTGGGGCCCTTTTTTTCCGGTGTTACAGCATTTTGAGCCTACACTGTAATATTTAAAATAGTTTCTATGCTTACTGAAAAATTGAATTGGTAGAATTTATTTGATCAATGACCATTTTTTTTAATGCGTGTGTGTGTGTATGTATATGTGTGTGTATATGTATATATATATCTATATATATATATATCTATATATATATATCTCTATATCCACACCAGTTGTTGCACTTTAAAAGATGAGAGGTCTGTAAGTTCCATCATAGGTACACTTTAACTGTGAGAGACAGATTTAGAACAAAAAATTCTGGAAAATCACATTGTATGATTTTTAAAAAATGTCTTTGTATATTCTTGCGGAAAATAAATAAACAGCCAACTCAAAAGAGAAATAAATGCCTAATTCTCAAACCTATAGGAAAAAGGGAAAATAGTATGGATTGCGCTGCAATACTAATTTAACTTTGAAAAGAAAACCATGAAATATATGTGACAAATCTTAAAATGTGAATAAACATTGTGAAATATTTGTTATTAATATTGAATAAAAGTACAATAACATCAGTTTATCTTTTATGTTAGAGGTGTTTAAATAGAGCTAATTTATAAACTGTAGATTCACATACAAAATAACAGTGTTTCAATAAAATTACTTTTTTAAATTGCAGGGTTCTAAGGAACTGATAATATGAATTGCACCAATTTTGCATAACAATAATGTAATCAGAGTGGTATATAGAATTAATCTGGTACTTGGTAACAAAGGCAGTTCCAATCCTCCAGGATGAAATATATAGGTAAAACTATTGGATAATCTAGGACAGTGTTGGCTAACCTTGACACTCCAGCTGTTGTGGAACTATTTATCCCAGCATGCCCTGCCACAGTTTTAACATGCCCTAATAGCAAAACTGTAGCAGTGCATGCTGGGTTATGTAGTTCCATAACAGCTGGAGTGTCAAGGTTAGCCAACACTGATCTAGGATCAGTGGTATGTACCGTGGAAGGTGTTGAATTTGCTCACCTCCAGCGGTCTCTATATTCACTCCATAGTCCCACTAATCAAAATGCAGGCTCATCCGCATATGACATCCATGCTAGGTACAGACAAAGCATTTCGTAGTAGAAATCTGATCAGTGGGTGACCACCCACGGAGGTCTGGTGAGAGGAGCAGCCATCTTTAATAATCCACCGTTTGTTAAGCTGTTTCGGCTGTTCTTTGTAATAGTAATAGTCAGTGTCTCTTCTCAAAACACATGTAGGCTTGACATTTCATTCCACACTGAAAATTTTTCAAAACCTATTATTAGTACTTTATTTAAATGGCACTTTAACATAAGAGGTAAAGAGCAAACATTCTATTTATGTATATTTTATATACTGTATCAAAGTTAATTTGTATTGTAGTGCCATCCATACAGTATCGGACCGCGAATTGCTTCATGAAGCCTCACCTTCTGCTGCTTGAGGCTGCGATTTCTGACATTAGGTGAAGGGGCAGTGATGATGTGAATCCTGTTATTATACCAACCACACTGGACCTCCACCGTTTCCGATTTGACTGAGTGGAATAGCAAAAAGCTGACAAATATGATTTTGAGCCAGGCTATAATAATTAATTGACAGCAAATAGATGCTAATAGATAGCAAAGCAAGACGTGGTATATGATTATATAAATGTAATTATGTGGCTCGCACACTTGTCACTCAAGGTGTGTGTATATATATATATATATATATATATATATATGTGTGTATGTATGTATGTATATGTGTATATATATATATATATATATATATATATATATATATTATAATACACAGTGCCTATCATGTTTTGTTGCCTCACACCCTGGAATTACAATAGATTGCTTGAAGGTGTGCATCATTTCATTCACGGAACATGCCTACAACTGTGAAGTTGTGTGTTTATATTTTTTTATATTGTGAATCAAACAACATTTAGGACAACATAACAGAAAACTTCAGCGTGCATAACTATTCACCCCCCTAAAGTCAGTACTTTGTCGAGCCACCTTTTTGCGGCAGTTACAGCTGCAAGTCGCTTTGGATAAGTCTCTATAAGCTTGCCACATCTTGCCCCTGGGATTTTTACCCATTCCTAAAGGCAAAACTGCTCCAGCTCCTTCGTGTTGGATGGTTTCCGCTTGTGAACAGCAGTCTTCAAATCTGACCACAGATTCTCAATTGGATTGAGATCTGGGCTTTGACTAGGCCATTCCAACACATTTAAATGTTTCTCCTTAAACCACTCGAGTGTTGCTTTAGCAGTATGCTTCAGGTCATTGTCCTGCTGAAAGGTGAACCTCCGTCCCAGTCTCAAATCACAGGCAGACTGAAACAGGTCTTGCTCAAGAATATCCCTGTATTTAGCACCATCCATCATTTCCTCGACTCGAATCAGTTTCCCAGTCCCTGCTGTTGAAAAACATCCCCACAGCCTGATGCTGCCACCATGCTGGTGTTCTTGGGGTGATGGGATGCGTTGGGTTTGCACCAGACATAGCGTTTTTCTTGGTGGCCAAAAAGTTTAATTTTAGTCTCATCTGACCAGAGCACCTTCCTCCATACATTTGGGGAGTCGCCCACATGACATAATTTGAGTTTGCCAAAAGGCGTCTTATTTTTATCACTAAGTAATGGCTTTTCTCTGGCCACTCTTCCGTAAAGCCCAGCTCAATGGCATGTACGGCTTATTGTGGGCACATGCACAGATACACAAGTTTCTGCTGTGGAACTCTGCAGCTCCTTCAGCGTTACCTTTTGGTCTCTGTGATGCCTCTCTGATTAATGCCTTCCTTGCCTGGTCTGTGAGTTTTGGTGGGTGACCCTCTCTTGGCAGGTTTGTTGTGGTACCATGTTCTTTCCATTTGATGATGATGGATTTGATGGTGCTCTGGGGATCATCAAAGATTTTGATATTTTTTTTATAACCCAAAATTGTACTTCTCAACAACTTTGTCCCTGACTTGTTTGGAGAGCTCCTTGGTTTTCATGGTGTGATGCCGCTTGCTTAGTGGTGTTGCAGCCTCTGGGGCCTTTCGTAAAAGGTGTGTTTTATACTGACAGATCATGTGACACTCAGATTTCACACAGGTTGACTTCATTTCACTAATTATGTGACTTCTGAAGGTAATTGGTTGCACCAGAACTTTTGAGGGGCTTCATAGCAAAGGGGGTGATTACATATGCACATGCCAATTATCAAAATTTTATTTATAAAGATTGTTTTTTTATATATATTTTTCTCATTTCACTTCACCAAATTAGACTATGTTGTGCAGATCCATCACAGAAAATTCAGATTAAAAAAATAAATAAATTACATGTTGTAATGTAACAAAAAGATAAAATTCCAAGGGGGTGAATACTTTTGCAAGGTACTGTGTGTGTGTATGTGTATATATATATATATATATATATATATATATATATATATGTGTATATGTATATATATATGATATACACATTTTTTTCTCTATATCTATCTCGATCTAACTATCTTGTCTCTGCTCTGTCTGTACCGCTGTTCTGTCTCCATCGTAGTGGAATCCATTGCGGCATGTGTCCTGGGTTGAGTATGTTCATTGAGGTGTCAGGGCAGGCCTTCTGTAATTTATATATACATTGGTCAGCCGTAACATTCACAAGGAAAGGGAATAACATTGATTATCTTGTTACAATGGCAACTGTGAAGGTGTGGGATATATTAGGTATCAAGTGAACAGTGAGTTCTTGAAGTTGTTGTGTTGGAAGCAGGAAAAATGGGCAAGCATGGGCAGCACAGACGGTGTAATGGTTAGCATTACTGCCACACAGCACTGAGGTTGTGGGTTCAATTCTCACTATGGCCCTAACTTTGTGGAGTTTGTATATGCTCCCTGTGCTTGTGTGGGTTTCCTCCCACACTCCAAAAATATACTGGTAGGTTAATTGGGTCCCAACAAAAATGAACCCTTGTGTGTGTGCATGTGAGCATGTGGTAGGGAATATAGATTGTAAGCTCCACTGGGGCTGGGACTGATGTGAATGGACAAATATTCTCTGTAAAGCGCTGCGTAATGTGTGCGCTATATAAATAACTGGTAATAAATTAGTATCTGAGCGACTTTGACAAGGGCCAAATTATGTTGGCTGGATGACTTCTCCAAAATGGCAGGGCTTGTGGGCTGTTCCCAGTATGCAGTGGTTAGTACCTACCAAAAGTTGTCCAAAGAACCAGTGAACCGGAGGCTGGGTCATGGGCGCCCAATGTTCATTGATGCGCTTTGGGACTGAAGACTAGCCCATCTGGTCCGATCCCACAGAAGAGCTACTGTAGCACAAATTTTGCTAGCTACGATAGAAAGGTGTTGGAACACACAGCGCGTTGCAGCTTGCTGTGTAGTCGCAAACCAGTCAGAGTGCCCATGCTGACCCCTGTCAACTGCCAAAAATATCTACAATGGGCACTATTAAAACTGGACCATGGAGCTAGGGAACAGATGGGACCAGGATGCACTATGGGAAGAAGTGATGCACTGGGCATTGTTCTGCTGGGCAACCTTGGGTCCTGCCATTCATGTGGATGTTACTTTGACACGTACCATCTGCCAAAACATTGTTACAGACCAAGTATATCTTTTCATGACAGTAGTATTCCCTGATGGCAGTGGTGTCTTTCAGCAGGGTTATGCACCTGCCACACTGCAAAAATTGTTCAGGAATGGTTTGAGGAACAGGACAGAGTGTTGACTTGGCCTCCAAATTCCCCAGATCTCAATCCGATCGATCATCATGTGCTGGAAAAAAAAAAAAGTCCAAGCCATGGAGCCCCAACTCGCAACTTACAGGACTTAAGGGATCTACTGCTAATACCTTGGTGCCAGGTACCACAGGGCACCTTCAGAGGTCTTGGGGAGTCAATTCCTTAACTGGTCAGAGGTGTTTTGGCGGCACGAGGGGGGCCTACACAATTTGTATATATCAGATCGACTACCAGTCTGCACTTAAAAGTGATGTCTTTTTAGCTGGTTTAATAATTATCCTACCTGCTATAGAGGCTAAAATCCTCAAAATATGAGCTAGTAGGGCATGGGGTCTAGATTAGTTACACTGAGATTTATATTTCCATCTATGTTTCAGCTGAATGCAAAGTATTTTATTTAAACCATCTCCAACGGATGTTGGCTTCTTTTAATCGGATTGTGGACAGAGTCTAGGAAAATGTCTCAAATACTGAAACTTTTACATATATACAGTATGTCTTCACATTGTCTTTAACGGTATAATAATACTTGCAGCGAAACGCCTTAATTTGTGAATGTTCCTCAAGAAGCACAGACAACATTCCCGTAATTCATGGTGAAGCCAGGAGGGGTACATGGGGAGCGACTAGGTCAAAGCGATTTCCAAAATTACTCTGACCTCATTACAGTATATACAATGTTTGTACAATGAAAGGGAAATTCACAGAAATGGTTTATTTTCCATTTATATTTCTCCTTTTGGCACTAATTTTTTTCATCCTTTGCTCCTCCCCTTCAAAAACTGGCTACACCACTGGCTACACCAGTTCAGATGCTGCCTGCATCCCCAATGATAATGCTGTTCACTGTTAATTGCATTGCCTTTTCGTAAATAGTAATAAAATTACATGATGCACACCGACACACAATCTGCATCTTCCTCAATTGGACCTCCCCAGATATCCTGTAGTATGGTATAATACCAACTAGTGTTACAGGTTTAGTGGTCCTTTTTTTAAATATTTTGACCTGGAGCATCAACTGGTACTGGATCCAGCCAATGACTTTCCTTGTTCTTAAACACCCATTTTTTTATTTTTTTTTTGTTGTGAGTGCAGTATCATTGATGTCATTGTAAGAAAAAGACAGCAAATTGAATTAGATAAAGGGAAATGAGCGCTAGGCCTCACAAGTAAAGCTACAAGGAACGGTGGTAATCTGTTATGACTAGAGTGCACCTTCCCATATAAATTAGGACAAGGCAGAAGGAGTGTTTTTTTTTTTTTTGTTTGTTTGTTTTTTTTTCAGAGAAGTTAGCCCCATTTATAAAGTAGACTAATGTTTTCTGTTAAGGGTGATGTATCAAAGAAAGTGGAGGCGTTGCCTATAGTAAACAAATTAGATCCCAGGTATTGTTTATCTAGCACAGTCTATAAAATGACAGTTGATTGGTTGCAACTTCTCCACTTTATCTCTCAAAGGCTTGATACATCTCCCCATTATATGAAAACTATCATTTTTGTGTCAAATTTAAAATTTTTATTTCTTTAATGTAGTAGCCAGGACCTCCTACAATAAAATTCCAATGATTTACTGGTTCATTGGTTCCAGTGAGATGTGTGGTTTTTGTTGCTTTCCTCCCCTCATGTGTTGGTCGATACATTACATCACAGTAGCCATTCTCTACAAAATAATGTGTCTGCATATGTCCTGATTTTCTTTCCTGGGCATTCTTTGCTACATACTTTCCTTTGTGTGAACTCTTGCTATTAGAAGCACAGTAGGAGCAAAAGTCTTTGCTAATTTCCCTGGCTATAAATGCACAATTAAAACTGTGTATCAGCAGGGGTTAGGACAATCAGTGTGCTCTGACGCTGAGTGTTACAGAATTGCTGCTGCTGCTCAAATAGATAATTAGTGTATCATTTGAAACCTGTTTTCAGTGCAAGCCAGTGACTTATAATGCTTTCAACTAAATCTGGAAAATACCCTGAGGTTTTATATACATAGTGTTAGTGTGCGTGGTTATGTGTGTATCTAAAATCTACACAGAGATAGGTATACATCTATGTGTATGTAACATAATATATAATGTATGTGTGTATGTATGTGTATGTGTATATATATATATATATATATATATATGTATTATATTATTTTTTTGTTCTTCAGGGTCCACAGGAACTACCTTGGGGTAAGTAGTTGGAGCGATCCAATGCACCAAACAGCTACAGCTTTGGAGGTCCCAGCATGCACTGGTCCTCCTCCCTATATACCCTGTCCTCAGCCATGGGCATTGTCTATTTGTTTGGTGCGCAGCACGACCAGTCGCAGCTGTTATACAGCGGGACTGCCTAGGCAGTCCCAGGCTCCTGCTGCGGTATTACCTCATGCTATGGGGTGTTCACAGCGTGTGCATCCTTCTATGTATATGCCCCCCATGAATTCATGTTGGGTTAATTCTACTGCTCACTCTAGTCGGTGTATGCCGCCATCTATAGCCTCTCAGCAGGCAGATAGACCTGTAGTGGTAAAGCAGGGGCATAAGAGAGGTTCTCGTCAGTCGTTGCCTCAAGAGTCTGACTCCGCTTCCTCTGCAGACTCTGATACTCAGAGTTCTGGGTCTTCCTCAGTGGAAGAAGACCATCAGTCCTTCGTGGATGTCCCCTCTCTGGTGAGAGCAGTTAGAGCTGTCCTCAGTATAGAGAAAGAGGTTTCACTCTGGCCTTTAGACGGCAGAAGGTAACTAAGGATTATATCCCTTCATCGGCGCAACTGACGAATCTCATGTCTGAGGTACTCCTAGTAAGCATTTCCATGCTACAAGAAATATAACCTCTCGATACCCATTTGCACTTGGTGAGTGTAACAAATGGGAACTTTCCCCCGACGATAGATGCTCATTTTCCAAGATTGATCAGGAGCACTACATTACCCATTACTGCAGCATACTCTTTGAAAGAGGTTACAGATAGAACACTTGACAATTATTTGAAATCAATGTTTTCATTATCTGGAGCTATTACCAGACCAGCTATGGCTGTAGCCTGGGTAGCCAAAGCTATGGAAGATTGGACAAAATCTCTGGAAGATACTATGCCTGATGCAACCAGAGAACAGCAGTCTCTTCTCAGTCAGATGCGAGAAGCAGCTGTGTATATGGGGGAAGCGGTGATTGACGCTGGTATCTTGGCTTCGAGGGTCTTGGCAAACTCAGTTGCAGCCCGAAGATCCCTTTGGCTACCTGGAAGGTGTATTCCGTGTCCAAAAAGGCCCTCAAATCCTTGCCTTTTGCGGGGAAGGTACTGTTTGGACCAGAGTTGGATCGCATAATGACTTATTTGGCAACACTGAAGTCTGCTGAATTGCCATTCACGACTACCTCTAAATTTAGGCAGTCGTCATCTCTGTCCATTCGCCCACAGGGTAGGGCAATTAAACAGTCTTCCTCCAGACAGAGTATTCCCACAGGAAGCCACAGCCCAAGAAACTAAACTAAACATCCTGCTTCCAGGCCAGGCTGTAAGCCTACTGTCTGATAGGGCGGGCCTCCCCCTGGAAGATATCAGGGTTGGAGGCCGACTTCTACAGTTCGCCCAGGCCTGGCATCCGACGACTACGGATGCCATTACTTTCCTAAGGAATCCCGCTCAGTGGTTTGTTGGTACAACCCTGCCTTTGCATCCCGTCAGAGCTTCGTCCTACCGGGAGTCTATTGGGGCCCTCCTGATGTCAGGACTCATAGTCCCCATCCCTGTGATGCAACAGGGAAAGGGTTATTATTCAAATTTATTTTTGATTCAAAAACCAAATTGGTCGCATCGCCCTATGTTGAATCTGAAATCTCTCAACAGATTCATCAGGGTGCCCAAGTTCCGTATGGAAACCCTAGGTCGATTATGCTGGCGATGGAGCCTGGAGATTTCGTGGTATCCCTGGACATACAGGATGCATATTTGCATGTGTCATTTGCACTGTCCCACCAAGGCTTTCTAAGATTGGCGGTAGATCAGCAACATTACCAATTCCAGGCTCTACCCTTCGGTCTAGCTATGGTCCCTCTGGTATTTACCAAGATAATGGCAGTTATGACGGCTCGTCTCAGACGTCAGCGAGTCAGGATAGTACCATATTTGGATGATCTCAGGAGATGTTGCAATGTCATCTGCAGATTACTATTGTCTGCTTACAAGAACACGGCTGGGGTAATCAATTGGAAAAAGTTGTCTCTTTCCAACTCAGCAGATGGTGCTCTTGGGGGTGTTGCTGGACTCTCTGGGACAGAGGATTCTTCTACCAGAAGACAATATTGTGGCACTACACTCTCGTGCGCAGTCTTCTCTGCATGCAAACAGTGTCAGTACACTTGGCAATGCAGGTGCTGGGCTCCATGGTTTCCACATTCGACATGGTGGCTTATGCCCAGTTCCATTCTGTGTCCCTGCAACAATGGATCCTGGCTCATTGTGATGGTCCGTATCATCGGATAAAGTCTCAGATAATCTGCATCTCGACAGAGATTCAGGTCTCCCTGAAATCACTCATTTAAAAGGTCCCTAAGAACTTACCAGCGATGTGCGGCCACGTACGGACGATAGCGATATCGGCCGTGCATGCCGGTCAACTTGCTCAATATCAAGCAAATTACTATAGGGGCCCGTGATCGCGGATCACTATAGTCATTAAGTTGATGGTGTGCTGGAAGATCGATATTGATCACCCAGCATACCATGGAGGGTGCATAACTATCTGTCAGCGATACGATACGTGTGTACTGCATCTCCTGGGGGTCTGAATTAAAAATTATCTTGGAATGTGTGCTTATAAAGGTTGTCTAATGGTGCATTAGACAATCTTTATAAGTACACATTCCAAGATAGTTTTTCATTCAGACCCCCAGGAGATGCAGTATTCAGAGTAAAGATCCATCTTTATTCCTTTTGTAGTAATAGTTTCACCCTATCTCCTCCCCTGCGCAATGGGGGTATAAGATCAATAATTTTGTGAGTCAAATCTTGTAGTTGATGATTAGCTTCTTTAAAGTGATGTGCTACTGGTTGTTTGCTATCTTTACCTCCGACTGCAGCTTTTATGGCTGAGCGTGGAGGGTCATCCTTTCTTTAAACCCTCCATCGCTCAGCCATCTAATTTTACAGGGGTGTGTGTGTATATACAGACACACACATATGCTTAATGTGTGCATATACAGTGCCTTGCAAAAGTATTCACCCCCCTTTGCATTTTTCATGTTTTGTTGGCTCGCAACCTGGAATTAAAATGGATTGTTTGAAGGTGTGCATCATTTCATTAACAGAACATGTCGACAACTGTGAAGTTGTGTTTTTTTATATTGTGAATCAAACAACATTTAGGACAACATAACAGAAAACGTTGGCGTGCATACCTATTCACCCCCCTAAAGTCAGTACTTTGTCGAGCCACCTTCTGTGGAAATTACAACTGCAAGTCGCTTTGGATAAGTCTTTATGAGCTTCCCACATCTTGCCCCTGGGATTTTTGCCCATTCCTCAAGGCAAAACTGCTCCTGCTCCTTCATGTTGGATGGTTTCCACTTGTGAACAGCACTCTTCAAGTCTGACCACAGATTCTCAATTGGATTGAGATCTGGGCTTTGACTAGGCCATTCCAACACATTTAAATGTTTCCCCTTAAATCGCTTGAGTGTGCCTCAGATCATTGTCCTGCTGGAAGGTGAACCTCCGTCCCAGTCTCAAATCACAGGGAGACTGAAACAGGTTTTGCGCAAGAATATCCCTGTATTTAGCACCATCCAGCTTTCCCTCGAATCAAATTAGTTTCCCAGTCCCTGCTGCTGAAAAACATCCCCACAGCCTGATGCTGCCACCATCATGTTTCACTGTGGGGATGGTGTTCTTGGGTTGATGGGATGTGTTGGGTTTGCGCCAGACATAGCGTTTTCCTTGGTGGCCGAAAAGTTTGATTTTAGTCTCGTCTGACCAGAGCACCTTCCTCTATACTTTTGGGGAGTTGCCCACATGCCTTTTGGCAAACTCAAATCGTGTCTTCTTATTTTTATCACTAAGTAATGGCTTTTCTCTGGCCACTCTTCCATAAAGCCCAGCTCTATGGAGTGTACGGCTTATTGTGGTCACATGCTACACCAGTCTCTGCTGTGGAACTCTGCAGCTCCTTCAGGGTTACCTTTTGGTCTCTGTGCTGCCTCTCTGATTAATGCACTCCTTGACCAGTATGTAAGTTTTGGTGGGCGGCCCTCTCTTGGCAGGTTTGTTGTACCATGTTCTTTTCATTTGATGATGATGGATTTGATGGTGCTCCGGGGGAATCATCAAAGATTTGGATATTTTTTTATAACCCAACCCAGAATTGTACTTCTCAACAACTTTGTCCCTGACTTGTTTGGAGAGCTCCTTGGTCTTCATGGTGTGATGCCTCTTGCTTAGTAGTATTCCAGCCTCTGGGGCCTTTCAGAAAAGGTGTTTTTATAGTGAACGATCATGTGACACTTAGATTTCACACAGGTGGACTTCATTTCACTAATTATGTGACTTCTGAAGGGAATTTGTTGCACCAGAACTTTTGAGGGGCTTCATAGCAAAGGGGGTGATTACATATGCACATGCCAATTTTCAGAATTTTATTTATAAATATTATTTTTTATATATATTTTTCTCATTTCACTTTACCAAATTAGACTATTTCGTGCACACCCATCACATAAAATTCAGATTAAAAAAATAAATACATTACAGGTTGTAATGTAACAAGAAAGGTTAAAAAGCCAAGGGGGTGAATACTTTTGCAAGGCACTGTATGTGTACGTATATAATACTGTATGTATGTGTGTATTGCACACACTTATGTAATACACACAATATCGGAGATTACAGTGATGGTGCAACTCCTGCAAGCACACGTGAACCTGAAAAAACTAAAATATTTAGGTTTTAAATGAGTTTTTCTTAACTAGTAGATACATTCTTGCTGTGCTGATGAACATTCTAAACAGAATAGATCCGTGTGCACAGTTGATTCTAAATTAACTACATCATGAAGAGCTCTGAATAAACCGCTTTTTCAATTTTACATTTCCTTCTTCATGATTTATGGTCCCCTGTGCTGGACACATTGCACTGGCAGTCAATTAGAGAGCTCTGCTCCCTTCTTAACTAACGTTAATTAGGTTAATAATTCAACAATATTCCCTCATGTGCAAGGAATTACCTGCAAGTGATAATCGTATTTGCCTCTGTCATTGAATTATACTGGGAATTTACCTGCAATTGTCTTCTGTGCACATAGCTTTTTGTTTGAAACTTTCCATCTAACATTCTCAAATGAAACAAACGGATTATCTGCTTCCAGTTGTGTTCGAAGGGTCTTTTGAGCTTTGGAATTTGAGAAAAGCTCAAGTATGCAACTTCTAAGTGTTCAGTCCCACTTGCATCATCAAACAATATTTTTGTTGGTTAGTTGAAAAAGTAAAAAAAAAATGTTCACATCAGATTTGCCGACTCTCCCACAGTGGCCAGGAGGCTCCCGAAAATTGTGTCAAACTCCCCGCCCCCGCAAGAGGGCAAATCTCCAGGTTCGGGGGCCACCGGAGGAAAGTCTTTCCCACCCAGCCCATCGGCAGTCCACGACAGAGTGATAATGGGTGGTCTGGGGGCGCAGATGGTGCGATTCGTGGCCCCACTCCCTGCCGTGGTGATGGCGGCTTTCTCTCAAATCCCAGGAGATTTAATTGACATTAGGCATTCTCATGTTGTTATCCAAGCCTCATGGGGCATTTTGAGGGAAACCCACAACATTTACAAATTTCTTTTTACTTTTTCTTTTTTTTTTTTTTTTCCTGCTGCTTGAGCATATTTATTTGTAAGAAAGTAGTAACTACATTCGTAATTTTGTTCTGGCTAGATTGTCTTTCTTTCATTGACTTTAGTCATTAGAAGGTCAAATGCACAAAAGTAATATGAACTTTACAGAACGTGACTTCGCATTGTGAAATTGATGCCCATGAGACAGGCACTTAATTCACTGTTGTACTGAAATTGGTTGAGTTTTCCCCCTTAAATTCCTGGTCACTTGTATTTTACTGCTATTCAAAGCAATTAACATGGTCTAATATTGAATACATTTTGCATATATAATTCGATTACATGAATAAAATGCGTGCAGGAGATTCTCTGATGGTACTGGAAATGTTATGTTGACGAGCTGAGTAAGTAAACTTGTACAACAAATGTCTTTTGGCAGATGCTTTTGTGGAAGATTAAATTGTTCACATTGTGATCCAGCACTCTGGCATTTGAATTATATTTATTTTTATTTAGTGACACTTAAATTAAAAAATAACATGGCACTTAGTATAATCTTCATCTTCCCAAAAATACATATTTTCCATTATTCTTTTACAATATGTTCAGTTAAATTGCATAATTATGATTTGTTCAGTGTTCGGAATGTATTGTCTTTTCTAGGATGTTAACAATGTGGTTTCAGTGGAGAAATGTGACTTTATATATGGAGATACAAATAATAGTCGGAGTTGGGACTCTCTTGGGATGAACAGACATTTGTAATAAAAAAAACATTCAAGCTGTATGGATCAATAGTAACCATACAGCCCAATCATTTCTGATCAAATAAAGCATGTCTTGTTTAGCTGAAAGCTGGCTTGTGTTACTGTACATCTGGTAAGGTTATAGCTGATACAGGCTCTCTAGTGGAATCTACAAAGTATACTTTCACCTATACAGCATATGTTCTTTCTGTTATAATTGAAATAAACAGAAGAATATGTTGAATTATTATCAGTTTATCTGCTTGGCAGCCCTAGTTTATCCAGATGAAGATGAATAAACAGAGACACATGATAACCTGTAACAGGATTTAATATATATTGGTGTAACTTTTATTTTATCTTTTTCCGTTATGTAGTATTTTCACATTATTCATATTACATTGTCACTTTTATATTGTTAGCACTTTAATGGCACTTCAAGATCTGCTCTGCTGTTTTCCTAGGTCTTTGTGTAACAAGTGCTCATTGAGGCACTTATTGTTACAGTGTGCAATTATGTAATATCTAACGTCTGAGTTGTTTTTATTATTAATATTTACCTTTTTGTGTTTGCACTCAATGTAGACATTCCTGTTGTATACACATACAGCTGCTCTGTTCTACAAAATATGCCAACTGTAGTGGGCAATACTGCTGTTTTAAATACCTTTTTTAATTCCGTGTGCAAAGTCTTGTATTTAATGTTTCTTTTACATATATTTACAGTTATTTCAGTGTAATTTTTTGATGAGGCTTATTGTACACAGTCTGGAAGATTCCCAGCTTTGTCTTAGTGTAACTATTTAGCAGCCTGTGTGAAGGAGTAGCTTTCTGATTTGTATAAGATTTGTTTGGGGTATGCTCCATATTTTAGATTATTATTTAAAATCACAGATATGCGCAATTCCCATTAAATCCGCTATCATATTTACAATATTTCCCCTTGCTTGTAGGAGGAACAAAATCGAGGAAAACCAAACTGGGAACACCTGAATGAAGACCTGCATGTTCTGATCACCGTGGAAGATTCTCAGAATAGGGCAGAAATGAAGTTGAGAAGAGCAGTGGAGGAAGTGAAAAAGTTACTGGTTCCAGCAGTAAGTGAATTATGCTCTATCTATTTTAGAATAGATTGTCTACTGGCAAAATGCAGCGATTACGGTGGCTTTTAGCACTAAAATGGCAATCCAGATCTGGCCTACTTAATGTATATGAACGGTCAAATCTCTAACATTTCAACACTGTCTCTGGATAAATCCATGTGCTACTTGCTGAATATCTATAATAGTGTTTATTTGGGAATATTATTGAGTTCTTTAATGCCCTGTTTACTTCGACCCTTTTATTGTTGTTATAACCTTTTACAGTTATGATTTTGAAAGATAACTGCTGTAGGTCATTTAGTGTGGTTAGTCCCTATATCCTTGTCCGTGCAGCCTCTGTCTGTTGGGAGAATGTACATTCCTGCAGCCTTTTGCAAACTAAAGACCCTTTAAACAGCAATGTGAAGGATAGTGTAGAAATTCCAATGGCCCTAAAGCAAGCCGTTAAAGTAATGCTACATTTTTGAAGCAGCATGTTCAGGTTCAGTGGTTATATATCAGCTAACAGGAGCTTCAGGTGATATTTTTTCCAACAGTGTGGTGTAAAATGTCTCATGGGCCGCAGGCCTATCAAGCAATTCTGTGTAATGTGTATGTAAGAAGTTTTGTCTTCCAAAACTGTACACTTGGCACTATCATTTAACTGGGAACCTTAGGAGTGTTGACTTTCTATTTCCCCCTACCAGTTAGACCAACTACTTATAATTTTGTTTAATTATGCATAAGGAAAGCAGCACAGAATATGCATGTGATTCATCTGGGATAACACTGTCTGATGTTTAAGTTGTATTTCCTATAGTTGCTGCGACATAGAACACATGCTCTTGTGTACATACCTCCAGACTGCCCCAATTTATATTAGAGGGTACTGTCTCAATTTATATTATAGGGTACTGTCCCTTGAAATTAATGAAGACTGATTCTTTCCAGTCAAGTCTGGGGACTTGGGCTGCCAACAAGATGATACAGACTATCACTCTCAAATCTTTATTTGATGCAATGTGTTTATGTATTTTGATGCAAATATACACACATTTAAGAGGACTCTTAAATGTGTCATATATAGAAGATCACATTGGGTTTATACCTGGAACCCACTGGATTACATTGCTGATTTGGTGTAATTAGTCCTTAGAAATGTAAAACTGCATTTAAGCTGCACTCCCAAATAGACACACAAATTATTTTAGTTCACCTCTTTAAATAATGTACTGGGGGGTGGCGACCTATAAGTGATTTGGACAATAAGAAGCCGTGACATTACACAGACTGCAGGTTTTTATTGGTCGTCCCACTCACACCCTCTTTTAGAATATCTCACAGCCCCAGTTGTTGGCTGAACCATGGGGCTCCCCGATAATCATGTCCTCTGTAGGGTGAGTTTTTGACCCTGTCTTGGAATTCTGATTGCAATTGTTTGCTGCATTTTTCTCTGTAAAATAGTCTAGCATTATTGTATCATTGAAAGGGTTAACTTTTTTAAGAGTTATAATAAATAAGAATGAAACTGCTTCTACTTTTATGGAGAAAGTATGTAGACGTTTTAAATGACACACATTTTCATTCAGACATGTATTCAATCTCACAGCTTCTAATGCTATACTTTGTCCATAAGCCTAAGACGGTGACATCTGCTAAATTGTTTTTTCTTTTCAGCTTTTCTTTTTCAGAGTGTGAGAAAGAAAGGCAATTTCTTTTTCTATCCCAGCAATATAGACATGACACTGTGGTATTTCAGCGATAGTAGAAATGTGAAATTAGAGCTCACACACCTACAGATTAATGTATCAACACAACGAGATTGAGCTGCTTCTTTGGAGGCTGAAAGAGTATTCTTTGAAGAGATTTAGGCTACAAAAATATCAAGGATAATAGCATAGTATTTTCAATGCCTGTATAGAAATTCTGTTAACTATTCATAGTGCTAGGTTTCATTGATACATCATCATACTTGAATGTTATTTAATCAAGCAATAACACCGTTCAGGCAATTACATCACCCGTCATATATTGCACTGTATTTTAAGCAGTGATTTAAATTCACGGAAACCGTTTTATGTCCTAGTAAAAGTATTATTCAATAAACCTCTTTAGTTGCTTAACTCCAGGCTCACCCAGTGTGGACATGCATGGCTATTTATAATCACTTTGTTATATACCACTGAGATACGTTTCTGCACACATCAATGTATATTGCAGTAGCCAAACACATCTCATTTTCTAAAGCACCACCATGGATTGCAAGGAAATATTAGCTATGTGCCTTTGCCCCAACCATTCCGTTGTGGCCATTGCAGAGAATAGAATCTACACAGTAGATAGTTACATATTTACAATTATCTGTGATTTGTATCCACGTAAGCTGGCAAGTCATGCAATTTATCATGTTCTTAATATTAAAAAAAAAAAAAAAATGCTGAACATTTTATAATGTAAAAAAGAGTATATTCAGTGTTTTATGGCAGTGTTATTGCATGGTAATATGCAAAAGTGGGCGATGTTTGCACCCACCCTGCTGTGTGCGCCGACTGCTTTTGAGTCCACCCTCGTGATCTATCTACAGCTTTACTTATCTTGATTTTTCTGTCCCTTCCTCTTCTCATGTTGAAGGGTGATTAGCAGTTGAATGCTTTTCAGCTTGCTGTTTACTCTAAGCTGAAGCATATGATTTTCTGTCTAAGAGAGACGCAGCTAGAGTAGCAGCTGAAACATTTGGGCATATTGTGCGTCTGCCAACAAAATATATATGTGGGAGGGAAAGCATAAATTTCTACTCTGGCATTTTCTGCACTGTTGGACTGTGCTACTTTTAGACTCTGTTCAGATCACTTTACTGGATTACGTGAAGTGAGGCGGCTGATCATACCATTATTCATTAGGAATGTAATTAACAGTTAAGCTGCCATAGTGTTATCAAGAGTATATGTAGGTTTTTTTTCCTTCTATTTTGGTCTCTAACAAAGGTTTAATTAATGAACCTTTGTTTTCTAGCATTGTTATAATGTAGACACGCATTACACCTTGTTTATTTTTTTTTTAATTAAAGTATAATCACATCAGATCAGACATGTTCCCTGTCAAGTTAAATGACGTTTTCATTATCCCAACCTATCAGACATGTCATTTTTTTCTGTTTACTACAACAATGATTTTAATGGACTTTCGATACCACCTAATGAACGCATGTAGTGCACCCACACAACCGTACTTCTCCCTTCTTTATTCTCCATCCAGAGCCTCCATAGTTCGTATGTCTTAATTTTAGGTGTAATTTTGCATTGTTCTGTTGTATTTCATTGTGCGCTAAAGGGTTTGCACTAAAACTGGAGAATACAGTATAAAGATCCCTATTTTGGCTGACATGGTCTATGTACCCAATATTATATGACTAAACACCACATTGGAAATTATAGGCTGCATGTAGGATTTATGATGTGGGGTCCATACAGTGGTAAATTTCACATTCGGCACATGCCTAGGGGCGCCACTTGGGGTTTTGGCACTTGGACACTAGATTTATTACTGTTGGTGTGAAATTTACCAGTTTCTACAAAATATTTCCACTCTACCGTACTGTACTCCATCTTGAGAAGTGTCGACAAGTAGGACATGCACATTCATAGCTCATGGCTTGTTTTATTATATTAAACTGCCAATTGTCAAATGAGGACTTCTAATCAAAAAGTTAAAATAAACAAATTGGGCACAGAAGGGTGGCAATTACTTTTGTGCCTAGGGGCGCTCTATTCCCTAAATCCATCCCTGGGTTCTTTCTAAATATGGTTTTGTTATAATTTGAGATTGTGTGATGATAGCGTTTTGTATTAGACAGGCTGTTCTACTGAAGTGTGAAGTCCCGG
>JAUIMM010000006.1:32487500-32490000 GCA_031769625.1 Taudactylus pleione
AGCTGGGCTTTATGGAAGAGTGGCCAGAAAAAAGCCATTTCTTAGTGATAAAAATAAGAAGACACAATTAGAGTTTGCCAAAAGACATGTGGGCGACTCTCCAAATGTATGGATGAAGGTGCTCTGGTCAGATGAGACTAAAATTTAACTTTTCGGCCACCAAGGAAAACGCTATGTCTGGCGCAAACCCATCGCCCCAAGAACCCCATCCCTACAGTGAAACATGGTGGTGGCAGCATCATGCTGTGGGGATGTTTTTCAGCAACAGGGACTGGGAAACTGATTCAACTCGAGGGAAAGATGGTGCTAAATACAGGGATTTTCTCAAGCAAAACCTGTTTGTCTGCCTGTTATTTGAGACTGGGACGGAGGTTCACCTTTCAGCAGGACAATGGCCCGAAGCATACTGCTAAAGCAACACTCGAGTGGTTTAAGGGGAAACCTTTTAAATGTGTTGGAATGACCTAGTCAAAGCCCAGATCTCAATCCAATTGAGCGGAAACCATCCAACATGAAGGAGCTGGAGCAGTTTTACCGTGAGGAATGGGCAAAAATCCCAGGGGCAAGATGTGGCAAGCTCATAGACTTATCCAAAGCGACTTGCAGCTGTAATTGCCACAAAAGGTGGCTCAACAAAGTACTGACTTTAGGGTTAATAGTATGCATGCTGAAGTTTTCTGTTATGTTGTCCTAAATGTTGTTTGATTCACAATATAAAAAAACACAACTTCACACTTGTAGGCATGTTCTTTGAATGAAATGATGCACACCTTCAAACAATATTTTAATTCCAGGTTGTGAGGCAATAAAGCATGAATAATGCAAGGAGGGGGGGGGGGGGGGTGAATACTTTTGCAAGGCACTGTATGTACATGTGATTTCTTATTTTATTTATTTTTTTATTAAATTTGCAAAAATCTCAAAAAAATACACGTTGTCATTATGGGGGTATTGTGTGTAGAATTTTGAGGACAAAATTGAATTTATTCCATTTTTGAATAAGGCTATAACATAACAAAATGTGGAGAAATTGAAGCGCTGTGAATACTTTCCAATGTTAAATATTTTTTTGTATCAATAAACAAACTATGAAGAGTACTCAAGGCGACATACTATTTCTGTCAGTGTATTTTTGTGACTAATGAAAAGTTTATGCAGCATGACGGACCCATATATGTCACTTGTAAATAATGATCTCTTATTGGTTTTGGGTAAAGTATTTCTTGTGATGCATAGTGCTGCCTCAACTCTATTGTCATTTGTATATCTAAATAGGAGTGAATACCCTCAAACCCTTTGCCCCCCATCCCCCCCCTTTTCAGGCATTTGTCTATTAGGGTGGGAGGAAAACAAAAAGTCTATCTACATGAGGTGTTGCAATATGCAGTAAATAATGTTGTGTCTGATTCCTGGAGTCCAGGCTGCTATCAGAACATGGCACTTTTTTTTTATTTTTTTTTAAGGTTTCCCCTCTTCCAGTGAGCAAGTATGTGGAAAGTGGGCATTAGTTGTCTGAATTAAAACAGGTTACGTCTGCATTAGTTTTCAAAAGGAAATCAAATGTCTGGTATATTTTGATATGTGCATGTAGTTTGCAAATTAGTATATTTTATATCATTTTATGTCCACTAAAACCTGTATCTTGTCTAATTATCATTTGTAAAATTTGTTGTCGAATTTTTTCTCCCTTGACATTTGCAAAGTGACAATGATAAATGTGTAATAAAAATCACTCAATATCGGAAGTTTGATATTTCGCTGGCCCTTTTCAATGTGCTCACAGTGCACCAGACACTGAATATGGGGGTTTCTGTGCCAGTGCACTTAAAGCAAGAGTATAGGAAAATGGCCATTTAGCTTCCAATATTGTAACTTAAATGGCGTCCTACTAAAAATACACCACATTTTCATCCCCCTGACAGCGTGATCAAGCAAAGGTGCATCAGCATCACAGCAGGAGAGAACTTTCGGTTTATAGGCTTATTTTGACCGTGGCTTATCTTCTCTTTTTTCTTATACTTTTTTCTGGATGTGTATCTGTGGCCTTTCTGCACCCATTCAAATGCACTTATCCGCCTGGTTATGCAGGAAATTCCTTCTGTCTGCAACCAGTGAGATTATTTTTGGAGAGTTTTGTGGACCTTTTTCAAATGATTCTTTAATAGAATCCTCATGATTGAGTCTAGACTCTCCAGTACAGAAATTATTTATATTATTGTGAACTGTATGGCCATTGATTTGTTTTTGTTGTTTTAAAATGAGGATATATAGGTTGTGACTGCAAATCACCATGTAAATTCCTTTGATCAATATTGAGCTATGGTAAGTATCTGTTCCCTTAGCCTCATTGCCTGCCCTACATATACTCTGGCAGCTCTTTGCTTACTGCCCAATTAACTACAGATCATTTAAACCCCACCATCTAACATCCCTGTTCATTAAGTGCCCCCTGTTTTAAAGATTGATTAAAATAGGTGATATGCTAAGGGGAGCCTAACAA